>JAEMWC010001425.1:97500-166209 GCA_016490735.1 Pachyseris speciosa
AGCAAATGATTGCCATCTTAAATGTACACGTAAAGCTTGCGAAAATTTGTTCTTGCTGGTCTCAATGTTTCAGCAACAGATCCACATGTTTTCTGTTGGTTTACTGGTTTAATGAAAACCTGCGAATACAACCGTCGGCCCTCATTAGTGATCAATCTTGGGGCTTATGCCTACCATACTATCTCTAGCTGCTAGTTCCGTTATTACAACTCTTCAGCATTATACCATTTTCAACAGCGAACATTCTTCGAAGATTGATTTCATCTTGCAATTGTTCATTTCCTCCTTTTTCTTCTCGACAACAACAAAAGCCTGAGTGGCTTAGCTATTAGACAATTTATTGCCGGATCGTTAATAAAAATCAGGGGAGCAGCACTGCTCTTACCCGCATGTACGGTTATCAGGGCACGATAATTACATGAAAGACCCTTAATCAAGGGCGTGTTATAGATATTGTAAGTCACTGATAAACTTTGATTGCTATCGTTTGTCACCGGATCACAACTGTAAATAAGTAGTTACAAGAAACCTCCGTGAAAATATTTATGAATAGCAACTTATCATCTGTTACAACATAGTTTAATTAATTATACTATTATTGTTTGTATCTAATGTAGGTAACGTGTAATTATGTTATTGACACGTGTGATACAAGCGCTGTACTTTTTAACTTAACAATGGAAATAAAAGGGTGGGAAAAAAAGAAAAGAAACCTCAGTGAACATATTAATAAACAAATGGTGGGCTTACTGTACTGGTTAGTTTAGAAACGCCAAAGGAAAAAACAGATCTTATTCTCTTGATCAGGATATCATGCCAACATTAGTTACAATGTAAAGTGCAGAGTTGAATTCAAGCCAACTTCTAAGGACCGGGTAGTTCAACCACAACATCAAAAAAGTAGGAGTATAATTACGCCGAGTAACTAACCTAACTTCACCCGACTTAATTCCTATCCCCGAGTTGAGAAAATTGGGCCGTTGGGTCCTCCACCACCCTGCTACTAGCTGTCATGTGTAGCCGCTGTCACTTCATTTGAAGGATATAAGAACTACTATCTTTCTCCTTCTCCGCAGTGCATAAGTCCGTCCTCCCACGCAAGGAATCAACTGGGTTCCGCGCAAATAATTGTGTTGTCCCAAAGTACCATTGATTCTTCGAGGAACTTTCTGTTCCGTAATCATTAACTTTTGACAAGGAAGAGATGATTAGACTCAAGCCTTAACCCCACTACTAGAAGTACCTGGGACAGCTTTACCCTCCCACTGTATGGCATCCAGTGAGGTGGGTGACCAGACACGCTAGCGGGACATGATTTGATATAACGCTAGTCACTCAGCTCCATGGCTTTTTGGCCAGCAGAGACTCTCTTTTTTCCTGTTTCCCACTTGCCCCTCGTTTTCATTAGAGAACAGCGACATTAACCTGACGGGGGGGGGGGGCGACTACGGAGCGCAGTCTGCAAGAAGAGATCTATATATTCGAAGTTACCTCTTCCGTGGATATCTTCTCAAGGAGAAATAACTAATATCTTTATTTAGCCCGGCCTAAAGGTGGGCTCCACAATTACTTTTTTACCGGAATTTACAAAAGTCTGCTTCATGCTATAAAAATAGTATGGAAAGGTGATGTAAACCGCTGCTAAAAAAGCCGTCAGATGAGCGATCGCTTAACCCCACGAGCTATTTCTAGCTTGCAGACCCGGATACTATTATTAAATTAGTAAAGCCAGCCAGCCCATTTCGCTGTTATTAAAATCCAAAGCTGATTCGTACGGATTCAAACGAGAGAATTCATCAAGTTCTACGGCGATGCGTTGTTTACAGTCTTTTCATACGTAGCGCGAAGTACGCGCGCTTCATTCCTTTTTATTGACAGCTTTTTGCAACCAGTCTCCAGAGATTCGAATGACAATGGGTTCGACCATGTTGGTGGACAATAACAAAAGAAGCTAATGATAAATCTTTTGTTCATGGTACACCATCATCGCGGTGATGACGTAAGGTGCATACGCCCTATAACACTCGCGAGAGCAACGAGCGACTATATCTCATCCATCTTTTTTATTTTAATATCTCAGTTGATTTTGTTTATTTAACGCAGCCTCTGTCGCGTTTAAATCGCATCCCAACGAGAAATGCAAGTTGGCGGCACAAATTAGTTGTTAAAATATAACCTTGTGAGAAAAGAAACAATTGTTTAATAAGTTCGTATTTCTCATAAACAGTTCTCCATCAAGATACATAAAGCTTTCACGTCAATCAGGATTTCTCGTCTTGTGAGGTCCTTTTCAGAAGAGCCCGGTAACCGAGAATGAGAAATTTTATCCCTGTTATTGAGATGAAAAAGCCAACAGCCGATCAACTGACAACGTCCTCAAATATGAACAATTTTTTTTAATTTCGAATTCGAAGTAATATCGTTGGGAAACAGAAATGGTTTAGCTTTTTGATCAACTGTTGGATCAAATACGAATAAAATATGTGTAAAGAACACTTGGTGCCGATAACTGCTAGAATAGATAGCAAGATCAAAAAGAGGACAATAATAATAACTTCTGAAGACCTCTCTAAATCCTGCGATGCGATTAGTGTTCCTGAGACTGTTGGGCAATGAGTTCCATAATGACACAGCACAATAAAGAAACCTTTGCTGACCAGTGGTAAGTTGAGGTAAGAGGTAAGTTGAGGCACACGAGATTGCAGTTGTCAGAAACGGGCGAAAGCGTGGCTGGCAGAAAATGTGCGTGAAAACGATCATAGCAGATACCAGAGGGAGAGCTTGATGCTTGTTGTGCACGTAGAATGTTGATATTTGGGCAATGAGACTAGGTTTACAGAAGAGGAAATTGTTCCGGATTCGCGACGAATTCGACACTGAATCCGCCGGATCCGTTTTTAATATATCTCGTAGTTTAATATATTTTGTTTTGTAATTTAAAATAAAAAAGGTGGCAAAAATAAACTAAACTGATACGTTTTCGAACCGGATTCGTTTTGCCGTTTACATATAAGTGGACGAATTCGAAATAAAAACTCGCCAGTTTGGTCATGTCTCCGGAGAATTTGAATGCGGAATCTAAAGTGGGAACTTTGAGACTAGGTTTACACAAGAAGATATTATTTCGGATCCATAAATGTTTATGGATTCATCAATTTTTGGGTTATCGGATTTGTTGGCGGATTCCTAATCGTTTACACATGCACGTAGATAACTCCGGGTGCGTTCCTGATTTGAATGGTTACAAAGCAGGTGAAAAAATATCCGGATTCGTCCTTTCTAATTAATCGAAAACGGAGATGTTTTGTTTTTTCACGCTGTGTTTATTTGTAGCAATACCTGGTTAAAAATACATTTAATCAATCCTGAATAATTTCAAACTAAGGCATCAATTTTCGTCTGTGTGTCAATAGAATTCATGACCGATGATACTTTCCGAAAGATCCGTACGTTTCATGCGTCAATCTGGTAAGTTCTACCGAAAAAGCAACATACCGTTTTCGCTCAGTTTGAAACGCGGCCAGTGTTTTCAACAGAAATAGAAAGACCGGACTATTCAGTTCTCTTCCTTTTCCTCGATTTCATGCTGTTGAGGTTGATTAAATATTTCTCCCCGATATCACCCAACTTGACAACAGAGGCAACCAGGAATGCGACGACGGCGTTTAATATTTGTATTCATGAAGGAAATACAAAAGAAACTAATATTCAATGAGTGTCTTTATATCTGACACGGCAAAGCTTACATCCAATTTTCTAGGATATAATAACCCAAAATCTAAATGTAAGTTCAAGAATGGATAGATACAGCCTAGTCCCTAGGCGTTCCTCTTTCCACCCTTGTCCGCGCAAAGTCTGGGAAGGAGTGGGCGAGAGACCGCCTAGCAATTATTACCAAAATACCTCTAATTTTAGCGCAAAAACCCCCTGGTTGGAATTTACTAGTTTCCACGCCGTATCGTGTGAAAGCTTACCGCCGATGCGACAAATCCGTACAATGGAAGTGTCCACAAATGACGGTAAGTTCTGACTTTGTGTAGGAACCTTTTTAGTCAGTTATTTTGCGTAGCTTTTCCGTTCAAAGTTCTGTCGTGTTCATATTAAAGTTACATGTACTTCGCCGCACATTTTTTATCGTGAACATAATTTTTGCAGATTCAGACGAGTGCGGTGTGGACACCATCCTTTTTGCAGCAACCTCAAAGGTATATTATGCCATAATTGTAACGTAAGATCTCGTGCATATTTCAGTGTTGTTCATGGTGGATATGGCAGTATTTGCTAGGCGTTCTCGGCGAGTCTCTCTCGCTGACGTCACCGCTGACAGTTGGGTTTGACCGAGCCGAGAACGCCTAGGGACTAGGCTTGGATAAATGTACAGTAAAGTTTTTTTAAGCCTATAATCTGTTCATGTTGTCCTTCAGCAGCATGATTAAAATATTTATAAAATGTTCGATTGAGGCCTAAAACTGCTGTTTAAAAGTAAAAACTAAAATCCAAGCTTTCGCCGATCAACGGCATCATCAGGGATGAGAAAATATTCCGCGCGTGCTATATATATACAAAGAAGGTGTAGGGTGAAATGTGTAAAAGATGTGACGTGTGTATGCAAGCTATAGAAATAAACTGTGAGTAGAATACAAAGCTCTAATGATGGAGTGTCTCTAAACAAAGGACCTCTAAAAGCGCTAGGAATAAAATAGAATATTAAAACAGAAGGTCTGCGAATTCAGTACATTCTTCTCGGGAATTGAGTGTGGGCTTGTACTTTCTAATATAAAATGCTTCATAGAGGCGTAGATTAGCGGGGTCGTTTTCACTCATGATTATCTTGACTTCAATGCCTTTGTAGTTCTGGCAGGAATGGATGTGTTTCTTAACAGAGGAGTTTGCGTTATTGATATGTTCTCTCAAGCGGTCATGGATGAAGCGTGTGGTGCTACCAATGTATTGTTGACCGCAGCTGTTACACGTGAGCTGGTATACTGCATTTCTTCGTAGACATAATCCGGTGTTAGAGATAGGGCATTTGTCTCTTGTGCACTTGCGCTCCGTGGGGGTGTGGGATAGGGCTTGTCTGAGGGTGTGGGATTTGTGGGCAATGCGTCCTGGGATGTTTTCTTCTGCTGAAAATGTTAGTGATCCTGTGAGGCGAAGGATGTCATCAACGGTTATCCAGAGGACAGAATAGAGCAGACAAAACGCCCACAAAATCCTCAAAGAGACCCCCAACCTAGCAGCACAGAATGGTCATATCTTAAGATTCCCTACATCTCTGAACGACTCAATCACAGGATCACTAACATTTGTGTTAGTGATTGAGTCGTTCAGAGATGTAGGGAATCTTAAGATATGACCATTCTGTGCTGCTAGGTTGGGGGTCTCGTTGAGGATTTTGTGGGCGTTTTGTCTGCTCTATTCTGTCCTCTGGATAACGGTTGATGACATCCTTCGCCTCACAGGATCACTAACATTTTCAGAAAAGAAAACATCCCAGTACGCATTGCCCACAAATCCCACACCCTCAGACAAGCCCTATCCCACACCCCCACGGAGCGCAAGTGCACAAGAGACAAATGCCCTATCTCTAACACCGGATTATGTCTACGAAGAAATGCAGTATACCAGCTCACGTGTAACAGCTGCGGTCAACAATACATTGGTAGCACCACACGCTTCATCCATGACCGCTTGAGAGAACATATCAATAACGCAAACTCCTCTGTTAAAAAACACATCCATTCCTGCCAGAACTACAAAGGCATTGAAGTCAAGATAATCATGAGTGAAAACGACCCCGCTAATCTACGCCTCTATGAAGCATTTTATATTAGAAAGTACAAGCCCACACTCAATTCCCGAGAAGAATGTATTGAATTCGCAGACCTTCTATTTTAATATTCTATTTTATTCCTAGCGCTTTTAGAGGTCCTTTGTTTAGAGACACTCCATCATTAGAGCTTTGTATTCTACTCACAGTTTATTTCTATAGCTTGCATACACACGTCACATCTTTTACACATTTCACCCTACACCTTCTTTGCATATATATAGCACGCGCGGAATATTTTCTCATCCCTGATGATGCCGTTGATCGGCGAAAGCTTGGATTTTAGTTTTTACTTTTAAACAGCAGTTTTAGGCCTCAATCGAACATTTTATACATATTGTTTTAAGCCGTTCAATAAATTCGCAGTTCGTGATTTATCAAAACAAAACACTCCTGCTCATTTATTAAACATTACTTATTCCAAAACAACAAATATTAGTTAACAGCGTGCTTAATTCCCCCTCATTTTTAGGATGAATGCAGGTGGACTAGAAAAATTTCATTGGCTTAAGCTCTCGTTCTAGTTTAATTACCCAACATGGTTTATTATCATTCCGGCACAAATATTGTTGTTGAAGAAACGCTGCACAAAACAATTGTTTTAACAGGTTCTTTAAGAAACTATCCGCGAGCGGAACAACTCATTTGCAAGTTCCTGATGAATACCACAGTCGTTGTTGTCTTCTTGCTGTTTTCTCTTATACCAGCGGCTAGATGTTGTGACGATCAAGGTCAGTTTCAATTTATGACAGTTCTTTTGCGAATATTCCTTCGATTATGTTCTACAGGATTAATGGCACACCTTCTAATGCCGCCTCAGATAATTTATGAGGGGTGCCAGAGCTTGGTTATAAATACGAAAATTAAACAAGGAATTATCTAATAGCCATCGATAAAAGGAAGCTGCAAAAGAGGAAACCTGGCATTAAAAGGACGCCTAATCTTGATAACGAGAGAAATAAGTATATGTAACAAGGTCTTGAAGTCAAGCAATAGGAGTGAGCTCTGTTTTTCAAAGCGAAATTCGTATTGGAAGGAAGAGGAACCCATGTACGGTGGCCTATCGACCGTGCACCTGTCGCATATTCTGGTCACCAAGCAACACAAACACTTTTAATTTATATTTTCAGACCGATGTCGCAGTTTGAGGTTTGGTTCCGCTAAGGCATTCAAAGGAACACGTCTGAAAAATCACGTGATAAGCGTCACTGACGTCATCGTGGAAAAATTTTGCATGACACTCTGTAACGTGGAAGCCAACTGTGTAAGTTACAATTTCAAAACTGCGGCAGGTGAAAATGGAAATCACGAATGCGAGCTCAACAATTCTACTCATGAAGGACATGAGAGTGACCTGGAGGAAGATTCAAACTACAAATATCATGGAGCTGAGGTGAGTATTCTTATGGCACAAAGACTAGCACATCATCTATATTCCTTGTGAAAGGTTTGCTTCGTGGGATATTGGACCAGCGAAGAGAAAACTTGACAAGCCCAGCGAGGCCTCACCGAATATGTTCTTTTAGCGCGCAATGCTCCATAAAGGAGCCTTCTGACGGGCGACACATCACATTTTTAAATAAATCAGTCGAAAATCTAGCAAGGACATTTTGCGCTATTGTCGATCTCTTTTTCTTTTTAGAGCGCTTGTGTCAGCAGCCCGTGCAAGAATAACGGAACCTGTCAAGCCGGTTTTACAGACCGGGGATATCGTTGTTTATGTACTGCAAAGTTCAGAGGATGTAACTGCGAAATTAGTGGTGAGCGAAAACGTTTGTTGATAAAGTTTGGTGGGGAAGTTTCAAATTAGCTTGTCACGAAAGCTTCTTCAGAAAGTTTGACTAACGGTATAGGATTGCACCCATGGAATTTCAAATCATAATATTTCAACAGTTCTTGACAACAAATATTAGTTAACAGCGTGCTTAATTCCCCCTCATTTTTAGGATGAATGCAGGTGGACTAGAAAAATTTCATTGGCTTAAGCTCTCGTTCTAGTTTAATTACCCAACATGGTTTATTATCATTCCGGCACAAATATTGTTGTTGAAGAAACGCTGCACAAAACAATTGTTTTAACAGGTTCTTTAAGAAACTATCCGCGAGCGGAACAACTCATTTGCAAGTTCCTGATGAATACCACAGTCGTTGTTGTCTTCTTGCTGTTTTCTCTTATACCAGCGGCTAGATGTTGTGACGATCAAGGTCAGTTTCAATTTATGACAGTTCTTTTGCGAATATTCCTTCGATTATGTTCTACAGGATTAATGGCACACCTTCTAATGCCGCCTCAGATAATTTATGAGGGGTGCCAGAGCTTGGTTATAAATACGAAAATTAAACAAGGAATTATCTAATAGCCATCGATAAAAGGAAGCTGCAAAAGAGGAAACCTGGCATTAAAAGGACGCCTAATCTTGATAACGAGAGAAATAAGTATATGTAACAAGGTCTTGAAGTCAAGCAATAGGAGTGAGCTCTGTTTTTCAAAGCGAAATTCGTATTGGAAGGAAGAGGAACCCATGTACGGTGGCCTATCGACCGTGCACCTGTCGCATATTCTGGTCACCAAGCAACACAAACACTTTTAATTTATATTTTCAGACCGATGTCGCAGTTTGAGGTTTGGTTCCGCTAAGGCATTCAAAGGAACACGTCTGAAAAATCACGTGATAAGCGTCACTGACGTCATCGTGGAAAAATTTTGCATGACACTCTGTAACGTGGAAGCCAACTGTGTAAGTTACAATTTCAAAACTGCGGCAGGTGAAAATGGAAATCACGAATGCGAGCTCAACAATTCTACTCATGAAGGACATGAGAGTGACCTGGAGGAAGATTCAAACTACAAATATCATGGAGCTGAGGTGAGTATTCTTATGGCACAAAGACTAGCACATCATCTACATTCCTTGTGAAAGGTTTGCTTCGTGGGATATTGGACCAGCGAAGAGAAAACTTGACAAGCCCAGCGAGGCCTCACCGAATATGTTCTTTTAGCGCGCAATGCTCCATAAAGGAGCCTTCTGACGGGCGACACATCACATTTTTAAATAAATCAGTCGAAAATCTAGCAAGGACATTTTGCGCTATTGTCGATCTCTTTTTCTTTTTCAGAGCGCTTGTGTCAGCAGCCCGTGCAAGAATAACGGAACCTGTCAAGCCGGTTTTACAGACCGGGGATATCGTTGTTTATGTACTGCAAAGTTCAGAGGATGTAACTGCGAAATTAGTGGTGAGCGAAAACGTTTGTTGATAAAGTTTGGTGGGAAAGTTTCAAATTAGCTTGTCACGAAAGCTTCTTCAGAAAGTTTGACTAACGGTATAGGATTGCACCCATGGAATTTCAAATCATAATATTTCAACAGTTCTTTCAGAAATTCAAGAAAATTTTGAAGCGTTTAACGTTCTTAGAAGGCATGTTTTAGATGCATCAATCAGTTCACAAAGGTTACAATTGTGCATCTATAATTTGCGGGCTTGCAATTTGTTATCCCTACCTGTAACGAGAATTTCACCAAGTGTGCCATCACTTTGCATTGCTTCCTGCTTTCTCATGGAGTTCGACAAGTTGGCCGCACCTGATTTTCGTAACAATGATTAAGTAAAGTTATGCTCATGAATGAAAGATCTTACTAAATTTTTCTTTCCGCAAAATTCTAATATTTGTTCAGTCTATCGCAGATATATCTTTTGTAGAGTTTATCACGCCTTGTTGATTAATGAGCCGTTTTGCATTCCTCCAGCTAACTCTAACAGCCTTTGGTTAGATGGCCAGAGGGCTGTAACTCTGACAAAACAACATTTCGTTTCCTCTCTGAAAAAGAGAGACAGACCATTGCATTGCCAACAAGTGATGAGCATCCCGTTTTGTCGCCCTCGAGCGCCGGAGGGAAAAACACCTAAGTACTAAAATAAACAAGGGTCACAATGGTTTTCTTCCTCTATTTTCAAAAATTCACGAAGGCATATATTTCAAACATATAAGTTGAATTGCAGAGAACGCGTTATTATTCAGCTTTATACGATGTCTCACGTCGAAATGAAATTACTAAGCACGAACAAAAGATAAGTTTACCTTTTTAGAAAATCAAACCTTTTCGCTCAGCACCATGACATAAATAGTTTGTTGAGAAGCTAATGGCTTTATAACTTGACAGACATTGTGAAACCGTGGACTAATGTTAGGATTGAACTGATTTGGACAAGTTTGGCTATGAACTCAGTCCCATATATTGTTCTTGAGCGATAAGATTATTTAATGTGCGTCTTAACTCATGCACAACCAAATGATCATGTAGGACATACCATAACATGAATTTATTTACCATAGTGTTACCATTCATGGCGACTTTCACCGCTGACAACGAAATGGAAATGTTTGCAGACGGGACTAGTCTTGGCAGAGACAACGGTAACTGGAAGATCCCCGATAGCTTTCCTGTACCAGGAGATACCCGAGTTATTTCAGTAGCGGGGAAGGACGCTGGTGGAGGATGGTTTGGTGTACTCGGATCCTTTTCCAACGGACTGGTGACTAATGAAAGCTGGAAATGCAGCGGTGTTTTATCTACCGGATGGAATTCCCCGGATTTCGATGACCGGCAGTGGCCTTTTGCAATTGTGACTGGAAACCACGGCGACCATCCATGGGGAAATATACCTGGTATAGCGAGCAACGCAAAGTGGATATGGGCTTCAGGCCAATACAAAGCGAATGTTTACTGCAGACTGAATCTGCAGTAAATGTCTACGTACTTTATTTTGTAAACAAAACTTCTTTTCTCCAGTTTTGCTGAAGTTTTGAGAGTTAAAAGCAATTTAGCAAGCTATGGTTTAAACAAACTAAAGAATTCTTTTGGAAACTGAATCAGGCAAGAATTTCAAAGAAACTTTACTTTTCATCTCAGTGAAACTCCTTCAGCAACAGTGTATTGCAAAGCTGCCCTAATTATGTATGCATGTGTTGAATTCACTATAATAAGCAGTATTATGTCAGATATGCAAAGACTTTGAGCAATTTTAAAAGCACGATTGGAAAGTTTGATGTCAGCTCTCTGTTTGATGACAGATGCACGTGATGTTCTTGGTGTTCATCTATGTAGCTAGTTATTAATCAATTATTAGGTGAGAACTTCCACTGGGAGGGAACAGCGACATTGACGTGACTGGGGGGGAGGGAGGGCGACTACGTAGCTCAGTCTGCAAGAAGAGAGCTATATATTCAAAGTTACCTCTTCCATAGCCATCTTCTCAAGGAAGAATAAGTAATATACGTATTTAGCCCGGCCTAAAAGTGGAGTTCCACATTATTTTAACTGGAATTTACACAAGTCTGCTTAATTCTATAAAAAATAGTATGGAAAGGTGATGTACACCGGTCCTAAAAGAGCCGTCCGGACCAGCTAGAGCAACTTCGCATAGCTTGTCTTCAACCAATTTTGTCCAAAAAATGAGCGACAGTAAGGAAAACGAAGAGTTTTAAGATTCGTATGAGCTATTGTATAGGAAACGTTTACAGCAAAAAAACGTTATTAAGTCCAAATTACTTGCACATGAAAGAAAACATTGTAAGAAAACAAAGTGATGCAAATGTTTCTTGGAGGTGGAGAAGGTGACGAAATGAGACAATAAAGTAACAAACATATCTCGGAATAAGCTGGACATAAATGACGTAACTGTCTGTCAAAAATACAACAAAGAATTACGAGCCAGATAGTTTAGATTAGTCAACACTCGGATCTCGGAGTTGTATAATAGTCCCATTTCACACAAAATCGTTGCTAGACCTAGCAGATACGAAGCCCTAAAGTGCCTTGATATTTTTACTGTTACTTCCCATGTTCACCGAGGAAGCTTCTTCAATTATCAGCAGCAAAACATCATCCAGTTACACAGCGAATAGCGATTGCTTAACCACACGAGCTATTCCTTTTGATACTATAAACTTAGGAAACCCAGCCAACCCATTTCGCTGTTATTAAAATACAAACGCTGATTCGCAGAGATTCAAACAAAAAACTCGAGAATTAATTTTCCAATGAAGCGCGAAGTGCGCCAAATTTTTTTTTTCTTCATTTTCTTGACAGCTTTTTTCCCCCGAGTTCGGGCTTTTACCTTCAATAAAGTTGTCAAATTAAGGGGCTTATAACACTCGCGAGTGTAACGAGCGGCTATCTCATCCATCTTTTCTATTTTAATATATCACTTGGTTTTTTTATTTAACGCAACCTCTCTCGCGTTTAGATGGCATTCCAACGAGAAATGCAAGTTTGCAACACAAATCAGTTGTTAAAATATAACCTTGTGAGGAAAGAAACAATTGCTTAATAAGTTCTTATTTCTCATAAACAGTTCTCCGTCAAGATACTTTTTTACATACAGCTTTCACGTCAATCAGGATTTCTCGTCTTGCGAAGGCCTTTTCAGAAGATCCCGTTAACTGGTCCTTACCGTTTTACTGGAGGTATTAATTTTGTATGAGAAAATTTAACCCTGTTATTAAGCTGAAAAAGCCAACAGCCGATCAACTGACAACGTCCTCAAATATGAACAATTTTTTGTGAACCTCGAATTTGAAGTAATATCGTTGGGAAACAGAAATGGTTTAGCGTTTTGATCAACTGTTGGATCAAAGACAAGTAAAAAGTGTGTAAAGAAGCTTCGATTTGACACTGCTAAAGACATTTGGTACCGATAACTGCGAGCATAGACAGCAAAATCAAAACGTGGACAATAATACTGAATAACTTCTGAAGACCTCTCTAAAACCCGCGATGCTATTAGTGTTCCTGAGACTGTTGGGCAATGAGTTCCATAATGACACAGCACAATAATGAAACCTTCGCTGACCAGCGGTGGACTTGTATACCTGTCCAAGCTTCCTCTACTGTGAACTAACATCTGCTATGTTGAAATCCTCAGGACTCTCCTCTTATAGCAAGAGCAGATAAAAGTCAGTCATCCAATAGCTATAGCCGGACAAAGAAGCCCCCACTAATATAAAATACAGTCAAGACAAAAGTCTTGGAAAACGTTCTCCACTTTATCTACGCAGTTCATATGCACGCAAGAGAAACGTTTTCGCATGAATCAAAATTTGGTTCCACCCAAGTCCCCTTAAATGATGAGCACGACTTTCCCAATTTTGTTTCTTGCTCTTCGACAGTGATATGGAGTGGGGGTTCTGGTGGAGGTGCAAAATCCGTAGTTTAACCTCGGGTCTTCTTTTTGTGTTGTTACAGGTATGTACAGTGACGACAGCGGGTGTGTGCAATGCTATTACCATGTTTTCACAAGACTAAAACATATGCCATTCTCTGTCTGTCTGTCAGTGGCCGCATATCGCATTGTTCTTGTCAAAATGGAGAAAACGTTCTAGAAAAATATAGTAAGCAACGCATTACACAAATTTGGAGGAGCTTTGGATAAATTACTCAAAAATTACGATAATTTGCAGAGGGCGAATCGCTAGAAAAAAGTATCGTAATTAATGCTAACCTGAGGAAATGCTAAATGAAATTAATCGGAAAACGGAGTTTTCTTTTCTCTCGCTGTGTTTATTTGTAGAAAGTGTCATTAATATTAATCTTCACTAGTTTCATGAGGCAGCAGTTTTCTTCTGCGTATCAATAGAATTTATAGTATACTTTCTAAGATATCCGTTCGCCAACCTGGAATTATCTCTAAATCAAACAATTTCGTTGTTTCGGTGAAACAAACAATGTTTGCTCAACCGAATTAATCCGTTACTACGGACAGTCAAACAAACTGGACTATAGCATTCAGGAGATAATCAGCTAACAAAGAGAGTGAGGCTATTTTGATATTCCGATTGGTGCCTGAGAAAATCCATTGTAAAGTTGGCTAATCCTTTTTTTTTTCCGTGCGTGTCAGGAGCTTGCATGAACGCCACTGGAAAAATGTATTGAGTTTTTGTAAAAGGTTCACACACTTAACGTGGTAACGTTTGAAGAACATTTTCGCAAATTTCGTTGAAATCCTATAAATCAAGATTAAGATGGATTCGTTCGACGGGAGGGAATACATGCAAAAATAAAACCCTGTTGTTGCAATGAAGTAGAAACTTTAAACCGCCAAGTTTTCTGAAGAAGTAATTGGGGATAAATTTCCAAACTGAGAAGGAACGGGAAAGCAGTCGAATCCAAGCGAGTCGCAGGGCTTTCACCATTAAATCAACATCAGTTATGAGTAAGCGGCCTTTGCTATACTCTTGATAAAGGCCACCTCTTTTGATTTTATCGTTTTTCTTGTTCCAAAGAAAATCAGAGCTTCTTTCTAGTTCCAATGTCCCTAGGGACACGAGAGTTCGAAACGAAGTAAGCAATCTTCGACAGTCCCAGATATTTTCTAATCAATTCCTTGCCAAAAAGAGTAAGGTTTCTTGAGCTCCACGTATCGAGGCTGCTTTGCAACTTTTGCACTTCAAGATTGAAATTCAAATTGTCATTTTGATCGTAAGAAAAGTGAGTTCCTAGAATTTTAGCATGAGGGTCCCTCGGCCACGGCAACAGCAATGGCGTAGCTCTATTTTAACTCCATTTCCCAAGCCATAGAGCTTTAGTCTTTTTAACATTCAATTTCAAACCGAAGACGCTCCCAAAAATATTAATTGTATTAAGTGATCTTTCTGCAGAAACAACGTCCACACAGAACAGATTTCAGTCGTCTGCAAACTGACTGATTTTAGCTTCGTTACCATATAAATCTATTCCTTTGGTTTGTTTATATTCCCGAATTTTGGTTGATAATACTTCAGCAACTAATATGAACAGAGGTGACAAAGGGCAGCCTTGCCTGACACCTCTAGCTGGTTTGAACCAGTTTGTCGCATGATCGTTATTTAAAACGATACTTTCGATGTTGGTGTAAAAGATTGTGATCCACCTTTTAATGATTTCTCCGAAGTTGAATAGACACAACGTATTTTGAATAAAAGACTATTCCAAGGTGTCAAACGCTTTTTGAAATCAAGAGACAATAAAATACCCGATTTTCTTCTGTCTTTGTGTATTTCAAGATGTTGTTAGTAAGCCTCAAGTTATAGCCTATATTTCTACCTTTTATGAAGCCAGTTTGGTCCGGATGTACTAGTTCTGGTAAAACTGTTTCTTTACGTCTTGCTAAAGCTTTGGAACCGATATTATTAAGCAAGGTTATCGGTGTTCAATTTTGGAGATCCAAATGCTCTGCATTCTCTTTGGGAATCAATGTTATTACTCCTCGTCGTTTAGAGACAGACATTTCTCCCAGCTCGTAAACAGCACTAAAACGTTCTAATAAATGCGGACCGACCAAGTCAAAGACGAACTTCTAGAAATCTGAGGGCCTCCCAGGGGTTTTAGGGAACAAGGGAACATGGCCATTTACTTTTAGGGAACAAGGGATATTTTTAAATAACGTTCAGGGAACAAGGGAACTGTTGAAGTATATTCGGGAACAAGAGAACATTAGGGCCGTTTATACGAGAGAAAATAAGCCGCGGCTTACTCTGGCCACGGCTTACATAAGACGCGAACACTCGGTATAAATGGTACGAAATCTACGTTCACGGCTTTCTCAAGCTGCGGCTTATCCTGGCCTAGGAGTTTTTACTCGTATAAATGGTTCCTTTCGCGTCTTCTGTAAGCCGCGGCCAGAGTAAGCCGCGGCTTATTTTCTCTCGTATAAACAGCCCTATTGACTTTCGACTTTCTAACTTTTGGAGAGATTTCTTTTAACTGTTTATGAAGAAATTTCCGACATTTCCCACATTTTCGACGACTGAATTCTCTATCGGGCCTGGCAACCAATCTTCACAGATGAACTGGTGACGACTGGGGACGAGTTTGGAACGCGTGGCAACTTGGGAGAATTTCGTCGGGCCTACCGCCATTTTTATGTTAATATACTCGTTGGTGTTCCATGTCTAGAAACGTTGACCATTTATGAAAAAATGGCAACGGAAACAGAAGGAATTCAAGCTCAGTCTGCGCATGTATCAGACACAACGGTAATTGTACCGGTTACCGGTGCTGTTTATCACAATGGGAATGAAAAGCCCACAGAGAGATGGTGTTTTGAATTTGTATGAGGACAGTTTCAGATAAAGATTTCACTTCAGTTTTAAGCCGTTTGCAGAAGGGATTTGGCACTAAGGAGAAATGTGCAATGCTGAACATCGTCAAGTTCAAAATTCAGCTGTCTTCAAAAGACTTTCGGCCAAAATTACCTGAGTGGCCTGAAGGACGAATTTTTCAAATTGACACGCAAGAACAATAGGAGACTGCTTTACCACAGATTATTAGTATATATAGATCATCTCTACTATGACTAGCGAGGTAAAACTTGTGAAAATAACTGACCACCAAAAACTGAAATATGATAGGAATTGTGGGGAACGTTGAAGAATATTTCTGGGGATCAAGGGAACATGCAACAGAATTTCTGGGAACAGAGGAACTTGACGAGAATGAATTTCAGGGAACATCTTAACTTATTTTTGGGGAACAAGGGAGAAACTCCAATTATTTCTAGGGAACAAGGGAACATGCATCTTCCCTGGGAGGCCCTCAATTCTATGGTGAAACCATCTTCGCCGGGAGATTTCATCGATTGAAATAATTCTAATGCTTATAGGTCCTTCTAGGCTGCTTCGTTCGTTTTCAGAGAGCTGTGAAAATTTTTAATGGACAAGTATTTTCTAAACTCGACGCATTAGCTAACCAAGCTAGGAGCCTAATAGATTCCGGGTTCTCGAGCATAAAAAAAGTATGTATGTAAATGTATGTAGCTTGTGTGCGCTTCAAATAATATGGGGGCGCACGCACTGGACACAGTTTATTTTCAGGCTCCTCCTGACTTGAAATGAGTGTGCGTAGAGATTTTATCACCACGGGAAGATTTGAATCCAGCCTCTGACCCTGGGAATTAGAAGCCGGGATCGTGAAGATTGTCACATCCGCCTTGTGCTGACCGAATCCCAGGGACCCCGGCAGGTCAGGCTGCTGTGGAGTTGGCTCAAGCGAAAGGGCATGCACTTGAGCACGTGGGAAACACTGGGCAACGACTGAGTGTCCCCCTGGTTTCGTAGGTAGGCAACTGCTGAGCTGCTCTCTGAGTGTAACATTACCACCTTGCTTCTAATCGGAGAAAAGAAGTGGAGGACTGCTTTCTGATTGGCCAGCAACTCCAACTCGTTTATGAGCCGGATTGTTCCAGTAGCGAGCCACAGACCTGCTGTTCACTGACTGACTGCCACATTACGCCAGCCAACCGCTGCTGGAGGCATCGATGTACACTACTAACTGGGAAGCCGGAGACTGGTTGAGCCTCCCATGAAGAACATTGGCCGGCTCGGCCCATCGTTTCAGAAATGGGTCGAAAAGGTGATACAACGTAATCCCGTCTGTCAATTGACCCCGGCTGGGGCGCATACAAGCCAACAGGTACAGCTGAAGGAGCCGTTATCTGAGACCCCTAGGGGTACCAGATGTGATATTGACAACTGCGAGAGAACGTCCCCAACTTTTCCAGGAGGACTCAACGAGCATGACTGGCTGCCTCTCTGAAACGGGCCGCTGGCGGGAACAATATCCTCATATTGATTCGACAATATTTGCTGATAAAGACAAAATCTTGAGTTGGTATCTAACCCAGGCGAGCAGTAAAGGGAAGAAGGATCTGAGTTTGAGTCCTGCTTGTTTCTGAGGAGCCAGTCGTCTAGACAATGGTGAATCTGTAAGTCCAGAATGACGATGATGATATATTTATAGAACTAAGTGGAAGTAATAAGCAAAGGACCGCCAACGATAATGCTGTAAAACGTAGGATCTACAAGAGATCTAATCAGCCAGAACATAAATCGAATATACACCTAACAAGCAAGGCTGATACTACGTGAAAAAAGTTGACTTTGCGATACACGAACACGACCGAGACTCGATAAAGTAGGGCTGCAACCATGGACAGCTGTTTCGTCCTTATTGGGACTCGTCGGCATGGTGTAGTAGATTTAAAAGACGCCAGCTTCAATGCGAGCGCCAATAAATTGCACAATGAACCCGTTCACGATATCAAGTTCGGTACCTTGGACTCTCTTGCCTTTGACTCTCTTGGCGGTCCTTTGCTTATTACTTTCACTTAACTGTATTTTTTGCCGGACCGTAGGTCTTTACAGATCCGATATGCTGTGTATTTTTTAGCATGGTTTTGTCCATGCGTTTTAATGTTAAGATTGGTATTGGCCAATCTACATTTTTCTTTGCGAGACGCCATCGTAACACTTGGATTCCTTGCTATTCGGACTACGTGGTGTGGCAACGCGTGGATCGGATGGCAAGAGAGTCCAAGGTACGGAACTTGATATCGTGAACGGGTTTTACTTCGGTGTAAAACCTGGCGAGGTTTTTTTTGTTTTATGAGGTATTGTTTTTTTGTTTTGAGGTCTTTAAATGGCTCCATTTGGCTGGGTTGCATTTCTTTTTTAAATTGTTGTTCAAAGTACAGTAGGCGACCCAGGGTGTTTCTTTTTCCTGCACAGTTTAATTAAGTCTTTCGTAATCCATGGAGCGATGTTCTTCCTTTTGCGACAGTACTTGGGTATACTTTCGTTAACCGCGGCGCGATAGAGGTCTTTCCATGCTTCCCAGTTAGCATTTATATCATGTTCTAGAGTATAGTACCAGGGTTAATTTCTGAACAGAGATCTCAGATGATTCCAGTCCGCTTTATTAAATGCGTAGTTTTCGTTCTTTGCAATCCGTTGTTGATAAGGGCAAGTGTTCACTGTAAATTATTGAATTATTAATTATGGTTAGAGAACGGTTCGCCAACTTCCAAGTTATTTATCAAGTCGATGTTTGTCGTCAGTACTAGGTCAAATATATTATTTTCGAAAACTGGGTCGTCAACCAGTTAATACAAGAAATTGTCTTGAATTATATCGGTTAGAAGATTGTGATGCCCAGATGCTTTTGTAGGATGATTCGTCGACCAATCAAACTCACTTAGGTTAAAGCCGCCAGTAATAATAAGATATGTGGTTGTTACAGTAGAAGAAAGACATGTCCGAAGGTCTTCCAAAGGCTTTAGGTCGCTATTAGGTGGTCTGTAGAATGTCCCAATCGTTAATTTCTTGTTGCCATTCGTAATTATATCAACAAAGAGTAACTCAGAAGGCAAATCTTGATATTCTCGTATTGAGGCGATCATGCCATGTCTAGCTCCGTTACCGGCACGGTCTTTCCGATGAACAGTATAATCGTTACCAAGAACTTCGGTTCGGCGTCTGAAATCGAGCAGTCTAAATGGGTTTCAGCTAGAACTACGATATC
Organism: Pachyseris speciosa; assembly: GCA_016490735.1. Lineage (NCBI taxonomy): Eukaryota > Metazoa > Cnidaria > Anthozoa > Scleractinia > Pachyseridae > Pachyseris > Pachyseris speciosa. Next base: position 116,665 of record JAEMWC010001425.1, read on the forward strand.
CGCATCACTTTTAGCCAGTTCCAGTTGTAGTTTAGCAACTTTGTTGACGCGATGCTCCTCGCGTTTATGTAAAATACCTTCAACTTCGAAGTGCGAAGCTGTCTTCGGGGTCGCGTCGAGGCATTAGACGAGCCGTGTTCGGGATCGAAACCAGGATTTTTTTCTACACCACCACTGCATAGGATCCTGTAAACAGCTGGAATAAACGCACAGGTTGAATTTGAGTTGTACTTTATACGCCTCGAGAGAAACTTTGTAGGCTGGAAGACCTGGAACCTTTCGCGATTTAGAAGGCTACCACGTGGAACGATAGCGAACAAATGTACACCGTCATCTTCATTCCTTCTGCAAAAGATATACATACTCGTAACCAAAATATAATTTTATCTGGTAGTGCACAATGGTAATAACGATCGGGGAAGCCATTGTGTGAAGTCAAATTACACAGAGAGGCACAGAGTATCGCACGAAGAGCAGAGGTCGCGAGCGCATAACCAACCGCCATGATGGATATTTCATAAGGGATAGGACTAGCCCGTGGTTGGCTTCAATCTGAGATTCCATCTCAGAAATGAGGTCAACCTGCAGAGATGGTGTGTGAGCCATGGATGATCCGTCCAACTCGAATGACAAATGAACGGCCCCTGCAGGGGACGGCTCGCTGCCTTTCCCTGAAGCAGACATGCTAATGAAGGAAATGATTTCGAGTTTACTCATTATACAAATTTTCTACCGCCAATTGCTACATTGATTATTCTTCTAACCAAAGAGCGAAATTACAGGCATCTTCAGTGACAGCATATGTCCAATGCAATTGCCATGTTTTTAAAAAAGAAAAACATATCCTATTCTGTCCATTCTCTGTCTGACTTTCAGTGGCCACCCATAATTTTTTTTCTCAAAATGCCGTTCTAGAAACGTCTAGTAAGCAACTCATTACACAAATTTCGAGGGGTTTTGGATAAATTATTAAAATCTATATTAATTTGCAGTGGGCGAATCGCTATTATCTTTAATTAATGTTAGCCTGAGGAAATACTAAAAGAAATTCATTGGAAAATGGAGAAGTTTCGTCAGTTTTCTCACGCTATGTTTATTTGTAGAAATACGTCGAAATACGTCGTCTCCATTTAAAATATTAATCTTAACTACTTTCAAACGAAGGCATCAGTTTTCTTCTGCGTATCAATAGAATTTATAACAGACTTTCTGAGAGATTCGTTCGCCAATCTGTTAAGTTCTTTCGAAACGGAAACATTTTGTTATTGCCTCTAGCGGTTTGGAACGCGGCCCAAATTTTCAACAAAAATAGAAAAACAACAAAAGTTCTCTTCCTTTCCTTCACTTTCTTGTGGTTTGTTAAATCATAAAACGTTTTTCCAACCAATATAATACAATTTACTTGAATACAGAGATAACGAATGCGCATATAAGACTCGACGACGTTTTAAATATTTGTGTTATTCCTGTCGGGTAAATGGTAATTAACAGCGTTGGTGCTTGATTACCCATCATTTTAGGGATGAACGCAGCTGGGCTAGGAAATCTTCATTGGCTTAAGCTGACAGTATAGTTTAATTGCACAGTATGGTTTATAATACCAGTTAATACTTTTTAAGCAACGTATGCATATGCTGCATAAACATCGGCCACAAAGCAATTGTTTACCAAGTTCTTTATTAGATAAACAAGCAATGTGCCAGTTCCCGATGAATACCACACTCGTTGTTTTCGTCTTGCTGTTTTCTCTCATACCAGCCGCCAGTTGTTGTGAGGATCCAGGTCAGTTTCAATTTATGCTAGTTATTTTACGAATCCTGATTCCTGATTCCGAGGTATCTGCAATACTTTTCTATTCTGATAGAAGTTGACATCATCTTGTAATAATTTAGCTGGATTAAAAGGCGAAAGAAGTTTTTCAATTAAGAGCGACTGCGTGTCTCTTAGGCAATGCTATACGTGTCCCTAAGGGTATCCTTTAGCCTCATTGGCCTGATTAGAAACCTAAACGTATTCTCTTATGATTTTCAAATTAGTACTTTCTATGCATGAGCTAAGGAACATAACCAAAATGGTCTAATCGAAAACACGACAACGCCGCTTCGAATAGCTTATGAGAGGCGTCAGTAGCTTAGTTTTAACTACGGGGAAAGTATTGACTAGTAGCCATCGATCAAAGGAAGCAACGACGGACGAAACCTGGCATTAAAAGGAAGGTATACTTTATAAAGAGAGTGATAATTATTAGTATCAAAGTCATGATGTTGTGCACTAGGAGTGAACTTTGTTCTACAAAGCGAAATTACTGCGAAGAACATTTATTAGTATTGGAAGGGAGCGGCACCCATTTCTTTTCGAATGTGCACCTGTCTCATATTCTAGTCTCCAAGCAACACGAACACTTCTTTACTTTCAGACGAATGTCGCAATTTGCTGTTTCGCCCCGCTAAAGCATTCAGAGGAACACGTCTGAAAAATCATGTGATAAGCGTCACTGACGTCTTCATGGAAGATTTTTGCATGACGCTCTGCTACGTGGAACCCAACTGTGTAAGTTACAATTTCAAAACTGCAGCAGGTGAAAATGGAAAGCACGAATGTGAGCTCAACAATTCTACTCATGAAGGACATGAGACTGACCTGAAGAAAGATTCAAACTATAAATTTCATGGAGCTGAGGTGAGAAGTATTCTTATGAAACTGAAAACTAGTGAACGGGTTCCTTGGTGGGGTATAGGACCTGCGAGTCCAGAGAGGCGTCACCGAATTTTTTCTCTTGTAGCGCGCAATACTGTATAAAGGGGGAGTCTGTCGACGGGCGACACATTACAAATAAATCATTGAAATATAGCAAGTTTGCCGAAGTCTTTTTCTGTTTCAGAGCGCATGTGTTAGCGGCCCGTGCAAGAATAACGGAACCTGTCAAGCCGGTTTTACGGACCGGGGATATCGTTGTTTGTGTTCTGCAAGGTTCAGAGGACATAACTGCCAAACTAGTGGTAAGCTGTAACGTTTGTTGAGAAAATTTGGTGAGGAAGTTTGAAAGCTTGTTGGAAATTAATTAAAGTTTATTCCGAAAGTTTGATAGTGGTGAAGGGGTTGCACCCAAGGAATTTCAAATTATAATATTTCGTAACTACTTGAAAATAAAATTACATCAGATATTCAAGAAAATGATGAAACGTTTAACTTTTGAGGATGACGTGTTTTAGACACTTCAACATCTATCATCAGTACACAAAGGTTACACAATTGCGCATCTTCACGACTTCTTCCATTTTCCATTGTAATAGTACCCTTTTCTGGAGTTCTAGAATCTTGGGATTCCTTTCGAAACATCTGCAACTGATGAAAAGTGAATATGTGAATGATCATCGCAGTTATGAACACTTCTTAAGCAGTAGTGAAAATAAAGCATGAAGAAAAATTCAGGCTTGTACGGGTTTGAACCCAAGACCTCTGCGATACCGGTGCAGCGCTCTACCAACTGAGCTGTTGGTTCGATTTTCGGCCATCATTCAGTAGTTTTTAGTAATGTTTGCAACGCATAGTGTCTCATGACGGCCGACAGGGGATTAATATTGGTTAATTCTGGTGAGTCGCTTTAGCTTGCTGTTTTAAATCAGATGGAATGGCAGGAATCAACTGGAAGTAGTGTAGATAATATATCTTGATCTTGAATTTACTTTGGAATTCGTCGACTGTCAAGAAGTTTCCATGGGGTTCAAGATATCTTGAATAAAACAAATTCCACGTGCAAACCACGATTTCCAAAATAAAGAATGGTTTTCAATAGTTATTGCTTGATTATGCCAAAGTATGCATTCACCAAAAGGGAAGATGTTGGTTTTGCTCATGGACGTATTGTAAAAGTTCCCTGTGAAAGATAGATTAACGCTTATCGATAAGATCCGCATTATTGTTACATCTACAAACGGTTAGACTTTCTAGTCTTCTTCTTCTATTATTGGAAGGATAAACCTCCGTAATCTGAAAGATAGTAATTTGGAATTGCCTTACAGGTACCTTCCGTATCACTCAGTAACCTGCTGATCCAAGTGCGGGGTAGAGACTTAATCATGGTTGAAAACATGTACAAATTTCACTCCCCTTTTTACAAAGGGTTGATGCATGACTTGCCTTTTCAGTGATCTTATCTTTCTTATTTTTCTACAAAAAAGAAACTAGCTGTGCTTGAACAGTTCCGAACTGTCTGGTGATGGTCACACTGCCAGGAACTGGAAGCATCCATATAGACGCTACGTATACTAAACACCAAGAGGTTTAGCTAACAGTGCTTTTCAGTAAAGTGTAAGGTCTCTTGATAGCCATAAATTTTATTTCTTTTTCATTTTTCGGACTCTGGTGAGGAAGTTAGCTCCCAATTTTTTTTCGATGTTGTAAGATGAAAACGTTCCCAAGACTTTAATTGAGTCTGCTGAACTCTTGAATTCCAATATCTTGGATTTTTTATTTTTCTCTGACCCCAACCACATCGCTTTGGTTTTTCCTTGTTTAGTAACAGTCCTGAGAGGCTGCCGAACGTTTCATGCATAAGGAGACTAGATTTCAAGAATTGCTTGCTGTAACCTAAGATAGCTGTGCCATCCGAAAATTGTGAAATGTTAGCTCCCTGGTTGTTAGGTAAGAGAATGCCTTAACAGGTCGGTTCTTGAAGGATTTTCAGCGCTAGCAGTTCAACCGCAAGGATGAAAAGAAAATATAGTTGGTCGTAAAACCATCGTTTATGACTGAGCTTTGAGACTATTATAGAGAATTGAGAAGCATTTGGTGGAGTTGGGCCCAAAGTTATATACGTTTAGGGTTTTCATCATAAAGTTCCATTCTTTTGCGTCAAATGCATTTTCGAAATCGACAACAAGATGAATTCCTGGAATTTGGTCTAAGTCTGTGTATTCTATCAAGTCGTTTAAAGAGTCTGATGTTTTGAACAAAAAAACGCGTTTTAAACGAACCCGGTCTGATCGGTGTGAATTAACTTTGGCAGATAGTTTTCTATTTTCAAAGTTAATACCTTTGCTTAAGTTTTGTAATCAACATTAAGTAGAAATATATGTATATATGGGTCTCCAGTTTGTTAATTCTATTAAGATGATATCACTTTTTGGAATTAATGTTACTCCCCTTCTTTGAGAGACAGAAAGAGAACCCTTCCTAAAGATTGAGCATGTCTTTCCAAAGACGAATCCCTCGAAGTGTCTGTTTTTTATATAATACGCTAGCTCAATGTTCGGACAAAGTTTTCTTGATCATTGTGATTTTTAGGAGCGTAAATATTAACAACAAAAAATAATTCCTCTTCAAATTTGATTTTAGTGATTATAAGCCTCGCTTGAGCGTCCGAGTGTACATAGGAAAACTGAGCTATTGAATTTGGATTTAGTAGAATACAGATGAGTGAGCTGTACCATGAGAGATGATTTTGCGGCCACTCCGGCCATTCCGAGGACCACTCCGTTTCATCACTTCCTAATAAGTAAAAATCCCGCGATTTGAACACTATAAAATGTAAACCAACAAAAAGATGTTCATATCATGTCATTGATAATAATTTGCCGTCTTTCGTACTGTTTTTGTTCAAACTCGTCGCTTTTCCTGGTTAGGGAGGGTGGTTTTTTGGACACTGAGACTACAGTAGAATTTTCATCTTTCTAGAGAATCAGTGCCTGCACCTTTTGACAAATCCACATTATTCCAGTTAGATAGCCACGCCCTTTGCTCTAGAACTGCATTCTTAACAGCCAGGCTGAACAATTTGAGACTCGTCAGGTGAACGTTCGCTGAATTTAAAGCGTTCGGGCCTTAAAACATGCCCGCCAGCTGGTTTTATAATTTTATTATTATGTTTTATTATCATTGTTATTCATCATTGTCATTATCATCATAAGAATTATTATTACTTATTCATTCATTAATTCATTTTTTTTTCTCTGCTAGCTCGTTCATTCATTCGTTCATTCATTGGTCCTCATAAGGCTAAGAACAAATTTCTTATTTTCAGACGTTTGGCAAAAAGTCAACAAAGGACATGTTTGCTTTGGTGCAAAAAATAACAACTATGGTACCTTCAAGATGAACAGAACTGGACGAGTCAGGTCCATGAAGCTCGTCCACAGAAGTGGATCCATACGCTGCAACCCTCATCACGGTGCTACCTACTGGGGATGCGGCAATTTTGGTAACTATCCAAATAATAATTTGATGACAATTATCACAAATGCCGACGGAGAAGCCCTTCTCCCACCCGTTGAAGAATTGCAAAGTAAACATTGCGAAAAACACTTCTACTCTCTGGAGGGCATCGGGCAAAACTCAACAGAGCTCGTTTTTGGCAACCTTTCGAGTCCTTTGCCTTTGTTACAAAATCAAGAACTACAAATCTGGTATGGGCAAGACTGGAAGAATTGTGGAGAGAATCACAACAGTGGTAGTACTTGTGTCGATGTGTATGCATTGTACACATGAACAATGCTCTCATCCAGGAGAAACGTAATGCAACGATACATGTGCCATCTCGATGCAACCAAGTTTTCAGGGTCTCTCCTCTTTCCGTTCCTGGAAGACGGAAAGGGTAGGAATCCTGGAAACTAGGTTGATCCAGAACATAATCAAAGATTATTCGCGGATCGTACGTTTAGTTTGCTATTTTACGCAATGTTCTAAAGAAAAATTTAAGTTATTTAAGCAAAGAAGTAAAAAAGATGTGTTAGTTTAATTTAAGTGCTTGCGCATAAGGGCTCAAGTTAGATATATTTCGATGTAAATAAACTTGATAGATTAAAGTCGGAAACCAAAGTACGGTAGTTTGTAAAAACTGGCAGTTAGAAATATCACATTTGGGAGCGTCCGTTGCAGTAGTGACATTTCCAAGATAACCTTTAACTGACATTGGCTTTTATTACGACCTAATCGTGTCCGTAGTTCCTTATTTCGTGACTCATTTTTCAATCGCATTGTTCCTTTATGGAACAATATTCCGTTAGATATTCGTGAAACTAAAGCTCTCTCTACCTTTAAAGACCGTCTATTTAACTACTTCTTCAATAAATTTATCGCTAATTTTGACACTTCTAGAATTCAAACATGGAAAACAGTCTGCCCTCATTGTCGCTCAATTAATAGAAAGAACTGTTGTTAATTATTACTTCTTGTTTATGTATGTTTTAGTATAAGTATTTATTTGTGGGGGCTGATCTCGCTGGGACTTCGAGTCCGTACGTTAGTCCCTCATTTAGTGCCTTTTTTTTTCACTAAATGGAAGTCACTAAATAAATAAATAAATAAATATTCATCATACACTAGGAAGAAAATTTCTTCTGTTATAAATACGTATTGTAAGGATTTAAGTGCTAAGGTAATTTTCTCTCCATTCAAACTAAGAAACATTTTTGGTCCTAAAGATTTTCTGTTCCGGATTATTTGAAGTCACGTGTTGTGTACCAGTTTAATTGTGCGGGCTGTGGAGCTCGTTATATTGGTGAAACCACTAGGCATTTTCACATGCGTGTAAATGAACATCTTTTTCGGGACAAGAATTCTCACATTTTTAAACATCTTATCTGTTCTAAGAATTATCAAGATAATTGTAATGTATCTTGTTTCAAAATCATTGATGCTGCCAATTCTTTTTATCAACTTAAAATCAAGGAGAGCTTTCATATTGAACAGTTGAAACCCGTACTTAACAAGCAAGTTGAGAATGTTAATTTAGTATTACATTTTTAAATTGTATTTACCGTTATTAATCGTTTTGTTTTCTGTGATATTATTCAGTTTCAGTTCATTTGCAACAACAACAACGTTTGACGGATAAAAAGAACCTACCCGAAGGTAGCAAAGGCTAGTCGAGTCGGGTGGGTCAAAAGGATGTTAAAAACACAGAAGGAAAATAACACAAATTACAAAAATTAATTAAAAGTAATTCAAGTACAGATACAACTGGATCTTTTAACTAAGAACAAGAAAATAAGATAATTTACAGTAACATGATAATCTGCAATAACAGGAGCTAAATTTATTATTAGTTAGATTCATTTGTTTTTATGTACGTTTGAATTTATAAGGAAGCTTTGTATCAATAGTTATATATACTGGTTGTCTTGAAATCTTTTAACTCTGTACTCATTTGGCGGAAGCTTAAAAGCGTTGTTGTGTTTTTTAAGACAGCTGTCACATTTGTGCTTGCTTTCAAGACCATTTGGAGAAAACTAGCAATGAGTACTGTTTCTTTGACAGTGTAATGTGCAGTTTCTTAACATGGAGTCAAAAGTGAGTAGTAAAGGTAAATGTCGCTTCATCGAAACATGTAGTTCAACTTGTTTTCGTGACACGTTGCAGCAGACAACTGAAGTCAACATGCTGCGCGATACTTACGAAACGTGCAAAGGTACCATGCACTCGACTAGCTTTATTTCCAGACTAGAAATTCGAGACGAATTCGAAAGCGTGAGCATTGTGATCTGAAGGTCCCTCGTTCGAGCCTGTCGCCGAAGTCAAAGAATTTCTTTCCTTGTTTCTCGCTTTCTCTAGCCGCGCGGGGCACGGGGTAAGTCATGACCAACACGACGAGAAAAAAAAGAACAAGAAATTCGCGACGAATTCTGAAAGGGGCCGCCGACCGGTTAGCTCAGTGGTAGAGCACCGGACTAGCGTGCGGGAGGTCGCGGGTTCAAACCCCGGCCGGACCAACACTTAGGGTCTTTAAATAATTGAGGAGAAAAGTGCTGCCTTTGTAATAACATCTGCAAATGGTTAGACTTTCTAGTCTTCTCGGATAAGGACGATAAACCGTAGGTCCCGTCTCACAACACTTGTACCTAATAATCTGTGGGACGTTAAAGAACCCACACACTGTTCGATAAGAGTAGGGGACGTGGTTCCCGGTGTAGTGGTCTATCTCTACCTTTCATCTGTCTTTGACTTTCACGTGTGGGTTGGGTGGGTGGGTGAGATCAAATATGGACTGATAGCGGCAGCCAGAGGCGCCTTTACAGGCTGACGTCCGATCTCACCCCAGAGAAGCACTGTAAACTATCCCTGAAAAGCCCCGACGGGGAGAGGATAAGTAAGTTTGTATGTATGTATGTATGGCCATCCGAGCTGGAATAGTATTTAGACTAGTATGTTCAATAGGCTTTTAGTAAGCCTGACAGACGATGCGTGACTCGAAAGATGAAGACTTTTAACATTCGGTGACGCGTACCTCGAAGGATTATCTAACACACTCGTCAAGAGCGCTGGAATCGTAATCATATGGTCGGCCGCTCGAACCCCAGTAAGGTCGAAGTTTTTCCTTTGAACTCCAGATTTTTTCTGTTCCTTTTATCTTATTAGGTATTATTATTACCAGCGCTTAAGCACTAAAGCGATTTTACAACGAACTATGTTCATAGCGATTCTATGGGCATTCACTCACTCGGATTCGAAACCGTGGCGCGTAACGAATGGCGACACCTGTCAAGGTAGACAAAACACCAAATGATCGGCATTCCGATTTGTTTGACAAATTCAAGGATATTGGGGCTGGATATCAACTGGGACATCGTCCTGTCTCCTGCTCAACAGTTGCTGATGCCTTGCCGCTGATTTCTATGATTTCTTTATTTAATTAAAGTATGTTGTAGTATGCAACAAATTCAATAACGTGTAAGTTTAGAAGAAAGCGAAGAATTTTAATGAAGATATGCTTAGCGATTCGGAAAAGAAACGCTCTCAAAGAGTCTTCAAAGTAATTGGTCTGTTGAAATTCTCCCTCAAAAATATATCTGACGTGTGAGTGGCGCTATCGATGCTGAGCCCTGACATTGTACATTATACCCAACGGTCGCTGGTTCGCGCCCGAACCGGCTGCCGATGTTACGGAACCGGAAGTCTGGGGCGAGTGACGGCCACGACGATGAAAAATACCGCGGAAAAAACGGGTATTAGAACAAGCGGCTCGTCGCCAAAGTGACGGCACAACAAGAAGCGGATGTTGTCTTGATCAACAAAACTAAAGATCATTGGGAATATTTCCAAGCAGATTTAGTACCCAAGGCGTCGAACAAAGATATTCATTAGTAAATCAGAAAAAGAAACTTTCCCTGAAGAGCGATAGACTTGTATCCTTGTCCAAGCTTCTTCTACTGTCGTCTAAAGCGGCCTTCACACGACAAACAACTGTTGGCCAACTCGCATTGGCGAACACCAAAAAGTTGGCCAGCTCGTGTGTTCACACGTCAAACACACGTCATAACAACACAAGCCAATACTCGCAACTATGGTGTCCGTAGTGCAATGGCACAGACGGAGGGTTGCGGCGTCATACTTGCTACTGTTTTATATTCTTCGCCGGAGAAAAAACAAAAAACGATGGAAGAATAGAAAGATATGGACTAAACGGTATATTGCCAGAAATCCCCGCCTTTGCGCGTACAATACAGTCGTGCAAGAGCTTCGCGCGGAGAATCCAATGGCATTTAAAAATTTTTTGCGGATGAATGAAATTTGCTTTAATGAGCTTTTGGAAATGATAAAGCCACAGATAGAGAAACAGGACACTAACATGCGTCAGAGTATCCCAGTCGGCGAGAAGTGAGCCCTTACCTTGAGGTATCTTGCGATGAGTTTTTCCTTCACGGCTTGCTTTCATGCATATTTGTTATCGAGTTTACGAGCAACATTATGCGATCCTATATGGCCAAACCTGTTCTGTATCTTGCAATACTGTGTCCTGTTTCATATGTTTACAGTTTGCAATGAATATTAAACATATTTGACGTGTCCAGATAAAATATTTTGGGACCTTTATTCGTTTTTCACAAGCAGTCTGTTTTATATAAACACTGTAAACAAGCTGAGCGGACCGTAGAGGAAACAATACATTTGTGCTCTTCCTCGCAATTTTCCCGAATTATTACATCTTTATCTTTACCAAGTATCAATGGTTCAATGTTTTCGGTATCTTTATAACCATTTGATGATATATCCCACAAGTCTGGGTTGTTATGAATTCATCAATAAACTGAAAAGTCCTGTCGGACGGTCGGACTATTTCCTCCACCATTTTGTGAAGTGTCTTGCGAATCATGTGAAGAGAGCGCCAATTTTGATTGGTTAAAAGTGAAAAACACACGTTCACATTCGTTCACACGTCAAATGTGAGTTTGCCAATAGAGGCAAGTTCTATCCGTCGCCAACAGTTTGCCAACATGTTGTTGCGTCGTTCACACGCACCAGCTTGAGTTTGCCAATGCGAGTTGGCCAACATTTGTTTGTCGTCTGAAGGCCGCTTAAGATCTAGATCTGCTATGTTTAAATCCTCAGGCCCCTCGCCTTATAACAAGCGCAGATAAACGTCAGCCATCCAAATAACCGGCAAATAAGCCCACACTGACTAGTTCAATGTACAATCCAGGAGAAAAGTCTTGGGGAAAGTTCTCCACTTTATTTACAGTTTCTTTATGCCAGCAAAAGAAACATCTTCGCCATGATCAAACTTTAACTTAAAATGTTAAGCACGACTTTCCCAAATGTTCCCTGGTCTTTCACATTGATTTGGAGGCTGCTGGTGGGAGTGCAAAATCCGTTTCATACCCCAAAAATGTCCCTATTAAAAGTCCCTCGAAACAATTTAAGCTCTACGCTTCTGTTCGGGACGTTACAAGAATACTTCAGTGACAGCAATGCACTGAATTACAATGTTTTCACAAGAGTAAACATATGCCATTTTCTGTCTGTCTGTCAGTGGCGGCATATAAGAATGTTTTCATCAGTTTACAGAAAAAGTTGTATTCAAAGCGAAAATTTGTTTTACTGCAATAGAAAAACCTAGTAAGCAATTCATTACAAAAATTAGGAGGCGTTTTGGATAAAATCAACAAAACCTATGATAATATGCAGTGTTCGAATTGGTTTAGCGTTGTCTTTACTCTTATCGACAAAAATATTCGTTATTATGGTCAAAATGTTGTGGAATCACGAGGCGCAGTCGAGTAAGTCCACAGCAAATTTGACCACTGTGATGACGAATATCGTTGTCGATAAGAGTATAGACAATGTTTTATTACACCCATTTTGAAATCACTGGTGATCCTTGCAATCTAATTGGCTCTCAACGGTTCAATTTATTCCCAAATTGCACCATTTTTTACTCTATATCGCATCCTTTCCGTAACCCATCAAAATGAAAATTAAATAATATTAACCTATCAAATTTCATGGGTAAACAAATATTAATATTGACAAAAAAAACTGTGTGATTTGAAAATGGGTGTAATAAAGTGTCATGCAATTTTGGTCTGAAATCAATCACGCGTATGATTTCAGACCAAATTGCTCTCCACTCAGCTCAATTACCATCATAAACCACATTCTTTGTTTTTTACCGCAATATCAGCGTCAAAGAAAATGTCAATTTCAGAGCGCGAGCTGAAAAAAGGCATTGCGTGACACGTTGACACGAGCAGCGTTGTCTAGACTCTTATGAGCCTCTCTATGGGTATCTCCGAAGAAATCGAAGACACGAAGATCACCGCGGAAAAAACGAAAATCTCAAGATTGAAGCGAAGATCTGAAATTTGCGTGATCAAATTGAACACTCAGATATAAAACAGTCAAAACTCGTAAACACTACAGAAAATATCTGTTATTTCTGAATTTTGGCATTTGACCACATTTCACTGCGATTTTGACAACGGTGTCAACAGTGGTTTACAGTCGCTGCCGCGAAACCACATAATGCCATTAGTTTCAAGGCTGAAAACGACAAAAATAGTCCACTGATAATGTAATCATTAATAACATTAATGAGCAAATTGCAGTTTTACTCGGAACCCCTAAAGATGCCAATAATTATAACTTAAGATACGCAAAAGACTTCTCGCAAGTGCGTTATAGCAGCAACTTTGGAAGAAATAGCGTGAGGTACAGGGGCCCCATCGTATGGAATTTTTAAAATACCCAAAGCAATCAGGGAGTCAACGTCTTAAACATGCCTCAAGAATATTGGACAAAATACAATTCGAGAAAGAGGCTTGTTTAATTAAGACTTTGTGTTTAGATTGTCTTTCGTTTTTTGGTTAGCTTCGTCTCAAAATTTTATTATCATTTGAAATTTTTTAACATTTTAAGATTATAAATTTTGCTAAGTATTTTTACGTAGTTAGGATTTTATGGCAGGTCCACACTAGCCCTCGGGTTGCCTCTGACCGACCTGCCTTATCAAAAAGAATATGTATGTATGTATGTATGTATGTATGTATGTATGTATGTATGTATGACGTCAATGAGAACCCACTAACCAATGGATTCGATTTCATTCGTATCATGTGACCTCATGTTGGTCGTGTCGCTTATCTTTAACCTCGCCGTCTGCAGAATACAATTTATTCATGGCAGAATCCGACTCCTGTCCAAGTCCTGTTTCAAAAGGGAGTCGTCCTCGCAGTCAAGCCGAGATACGATATGTTTGCTCCAGATGACATCGCAAGAGCAAATTTCTATATTACTATGATGGGATCAGATGTATTTCATAACCCCCATGAGACCAAAATGAATGTACTGTGGTACTCCTTTCCCTGAGACGACAGATGAACAATTTCGCTGCTTTGTGTCCTTTGTGGCCGTAGGATCCGGAAGAGTATTAAGAAAGGAATCCTGTTTCCTTTGAGTGACAATTACATAACCACTCGAGACAATAATGATATTATACACTTAACAGACACGTGCTACTCACGACTACTGAACTCTATAAACCCCCAAACCCCAACCGCTTGTGCAGTTGCAGCGTTTGTAGAATCTGAAAACCAAGAACAGAATGACCAGCTGCAAACAAAGTCCCCTGTTAAAAGCGAGCATGTGGAATATATTGACGTTGAAGCAACTGAAATTCGAAGCCGCAGAGAAAGAGGCATTAGAAAAAGGAGAAATGAGGACATGGTGTACTACTAACATGACTAAAAAGGTGACAAAGGTGGGAGGGTAGAATAACCTTCATTTCAAGTCAACAGGTTAGTTGTGTATGTTAAAGCTACGAGCTTGTGGGATCGCATAAAGAAAACCCAGTCTTCAAATGTCGTAAATGGAAGAACGTCGCCAAAGAATCCAACAGTCCTTTATTGTTTCAATAACTGTTTATATTGCTTCTCGTGAATTTAAACAGTGAATTATGCAATTTGCTATTGAAGTGAAATATTTATCAACTATGAATAACACTGAATAAACGTTTAAACCATTTGAATCCGAAAAACGAAGATCTTCCTAAAAAAACGAAGATTTGCAAAAAAATCTCGAAGAAAATGAAGACCGTGGGTACCCGTAGAGAGGCTCTCTTATCGACATTAGCCAATAAGATGTTAGTCTAGGGAGTTACTACAACACATTAAACGGTTAAGAAAGAAGTTTTGTTTTCTCACGCTGTGTTTATTTGTAGAAGGACGTGGTTAAAACTCGTTCTAATTTAAAATATTAATCTAAACTAGTTTCTAACGAAGGCATCAGTTTTCCTCTGCGTATCAACAGAATTTATAACATACTATCTGAGCGATTCGTTCTTCTGATTCGAAAACGTATCGTTATCACCTCTAGTGGTTTGGAAAGCGTCCCACGTTTTCAAACGAAATAGAAAGACTTACCTTTTCAGTCCTCTTGCTTTCCCCCATTCGGCTATGGTTGGTTAGATCATAAAACGTTTTTTCTTCCCGATATCATCTAACTTGAAGACAGAGACAACCAGGTGCGCTTATAAGACTCGATGACGTTAATATTTCTGTTATTCCTGTGAGCCAAATGTTAATTAACAGCTGCTGTGCTTTATTACCCATCATTTTAAGAGGCCTTCCAAGGGGTGGTCTGGTGTCGCCTTGTCGCTCGTTTTCGACTCCGTCTGCCGCCTGTTTGGTTAGGGACAAATGTCACCGTCGCACAGAAAACAAGGAGGAATGAAAAGTGAATTGTCCGTTTCACATACTGTCGTGATTTTTCTGCCAATTTCTGTCGGTTGTCGGTGCTTTGGGAGAAGATTGTAGCCTGTTTACGGAGCCATGTCGCTTGTCGCCGGCTTCTCCCCCTTAGAGGCCCTCTTTTAAGGACGAACGCAGCTGGGCTAGGGAACTTTCATTGGTTCAACTTTAATTACACAACGGGGTTTACATTTACAATCCTAAATATTGATGTTAAACGACTTAAACAGACGCTGCATGAATATTGGCCACAAAACAAGTGTTTCGCAAGGGTCTTCACGATTCTCCCAACAAGCAGAATAACTCATTTGCCAGTTCCCGATGAATACCACACTCGTTACGTTCTTCTTCTTGTTTTCTCTTATGCCAGCCGCCAGCTGTTGTGATGATCGAGGTCAGTTTTAATTTATGTCACTTTGTTTACGAATATTCCTTCGAATATCTTCTACTGGATTAATGAGCTATCTAAAATAGTCTTCTTGACTTTGTGGTACAATTTTACTGAGATTAACATCATCTTGCAATAATTCAGTTGCATCATTAAAAGAAGAAAAAAGAAGTTTTTAAATTAATAGAGACAACGTGTACACCCAAATTTGACTACTCTCTGTTTATGAATTAGTCTTAATGTCCCTATTATAAACCAAATAATATAGCCTGGAAAATTTACATATAATAGACATCGATGAAAGGAAGCTACGACGAAGGTAACATGACATTAAAAAGAAGGTAAATCTTGATAAAGAGAGCGGTAATTATATGTAACAAAGTGCTGATGTTGTGAACTAAGAGCAAACTGTGTTCTACAAAGCGAAATTACTGCGAACAAAAATTATTAACATTAGAAGGGAGCCGACCCCATGACTATTTAAATGTGCACCTGTCGCATATTCTGGTCACCAAGCAACACTTCTCTTTCAGATGAATGCCGCAATTTGGTGTTTCGCCCCGCTAAGGCATTCATAGCAACACGTTTGAAAAATCACGTGATAAGTGTCACTGACGTCATCATGGAAGACTTTTGCATGACACTCTGCTACATGCAACCCAACTGTGTAAGTTACAATTTTAAAACTGCGGCGGGTGAAAATGGAAAGCACAAATGTGAGCTCAACAATTCTACTCATGAAGGACATGAGACTGACCTGCTGAAAGATTCAAACTACAAATATCATGGAGCTGAGGTGAGAAGTACTTTTATGGTATAAACTATCACATCTCCTACATACCATGTGAACAGGTTGCTAAGTGGGATATTGAACCAGGGAAGAGAAACGTAGGCGAGCCCAGCAAGACCCAAGCGAATTTGTTCTTCTAGTGCGTAATTACCCATTAAGGAGCCTACTGTCGAGGGACACATCACATTTTTGAAATAAATCAGTGAAATGTAGCAAGGACGACAATTTGCGCTATTCTTCTATTGTCGATGTCGATCTTTTTCTTTTTCAGAGCGCTTGTGACCGCAGCCCGTGCAAGAATAACGGAACCTGTCAAGCCGGATTTACAGACCGGGGATATCGTTGCTTGTGTAGTGCAAGGGTCAGAGGACATAATTGCGAAATTAGTGGTGAGCTAAAACACTTGTTGGGAAAGTTTGTTGTGGAAGTTTTATACCTTGTTGGGAAAGTTTTTTGAGAAATTCCGATAACGGTATAGGGTTGCATTTAAAGAATTTCCAGTCATAGTATCTCAAATTTGCTCAGCAGTGAAATGGAGACGAGATATTCAAGAAAATGATGCCGGAAACTTTAAACGTTTGAAGAAGACATGTTTTAGATGCTTCAGCTTCTATCATTAGTCCACAAAGGTTATACAATTGTGCATCTATAATTTTAATATTCCTACATCGGCTAAGGAGAATTTCAAATCGTGCGCGATCACTTTGGCATTGTTTCATACTTTCTCATGGCTATTTCAACAAGATGGTCGCACCGTATTTTCATAACAATGATTTAGTAAATTTATGCTAGTGAATGAAAGATCTTACTGTATTTTTTCCTTTGCACAACACAGTAATATTTGTTCGGCCTATAGCAGGTATCTTTTGGTAGAGTTTATCACTCTTTGTGGATAAATGCCTTTTGTATTTCTGCAGTTGAATCCCAAAGCCTTCACCTAGATTGGATGTAACTCTAAAATATAGCATTTCGTTTCTACTATGAAACAGATAGACAGACCGCTGCATTGCCAACTAGTGATGGGCATCCAGTGTCGTCGCCCTCAAGTCCGATTGTTTCACCAGCAACAAGTGTGTCGACAATACCGGCAAGAGTTTCGTCGCCAGTGAGCCAAAGTGATTCAACCAGTATGTCTACAAGTGTTACACTGTCTTTCAGTCAAAGTGTTCCGCATTTAGCAAGTTTCCCAGCAAGTCTCTCATTCACTTTCATCCAGACGGTTTCACATTCAAGAAGCGTGTATGCAAGTAGTGTCTCACCACCTATGCGTCAGACCTCTTCACATTCTACAAGTGTGCACATGTCGGATACTGCCTCGCCCTTGGTCAGGCCAAGTGCAGCACAACCAAAAAGTGTGTTTGCCAACCTGACGACCACCCAATCAACATATGTGCCTGCAATTGACTCACAGTCTTACAGTCAAAGCGAGTCACGTTCAGCAAGTGTCGCAACCAGTGTGGATGTGGATGAACGTGCTTCATCGTCTCTTTATAAGAATGTCTTGCGTTCAACACTTGCTTCTCCGGGCTCCAGCAAAACAAGATTAGAGGGTGAGTAACCAGAAAATAATCCAACTGAATTTTTCCAAATGTGCCGGCACTGATTCTCTAGGGAGTCAAAATTATGCAGCAGTCACAGTGTCCACCCTCCCCAACCCGGTGCTTTTAAAACACAACTGTCTGCCACCCAGCCAAAGCCAACTGTGGGCCCGCTGAATGTGGCACTCGAAAGAAAACTATCATTCAGGCCCCATACTTGACTATTAATTGTCAATGCATCGCTAGACTTTACACTCTCACTTAACAAGGCCACAAACTTTAACTGCAGTCAAAGTCTCAAAAGACCCTCCCAGCTCTGTGCGTCTGATGAACAACTGCTAATCACCCACCCATTGCTAGACCTGTCCCTGGCTAGAAAATGATGAAACATTTAACTTTCGTAGAAGACATGTTTTAGAAGCTTCAGCATTTATCATTAGTTCTCAAAGGTTATAAAATTGCGCATCTATAATTTTCACGATTGAAATGTAGTATACTTGCCAGCAAGGAGAACACATCGCGTGCGATCTCTTTGGTATTGCTTCGTACTATTACTTTCTCAAGTCAGCAGACATGGATATTTGGACAAGATGATCGTACCTGATTTTTGTAACAAGAGTTGAGTTATACTAGTGAACGAAAGATCTTACTAAATTTTTCTTTTCACAAAATTGTAATATTTCTTCCGCCTATTTGCCGCAAGAGCTAAGTGAGTCGATCGGGAGTGGGGGAGGGGGGTCGGCGCACACCTAACTTCTGAAATGGTAAATTCTTTGGTAGAGTTTATGACTTCTTGTAGATAAATGCATTTTGTATTCCTCCAGTTAATTATCAAAGCCTTTCGCCAGATGGGGTGTAATTCTGACAAATAACCTTCCATTCCCTCCCTGAAACAGAGAGACCGAACGCCCCATTGCCAACAGGTGATGAGCGTCCCGTGTTGTCGCCCTCAGGTGCGATTGTTTCATCAGCAGCAAGTTTTTCGGCAAGTGTTTCATCACCAGTGAACCCAACTGACTCAACCAGTATGTCCGAGAGTGTCACTCTGTTTGTCAGTCAGCGTGTTCCGTATTTGCGTTTGCCAGCAAGTCTATCATCGACTTTCATCCACACGGCTTCATATTCAAAAAGCCTGTCTACAAGTAGTGTCTCACTACCTATGCATCAGACCTCTTCATCTTCTACAAGTGTGCGCATGTCGGATACCGCTTCACCCTCCGTCAGGCCAAGCGCAGCACAGCCAACAAGTGTGTCTGCTAGCCAGATGACCAGCCAATCAACGTATGTGCCTGCAACTGTCCCACAGCCTTTCAGTCAAAGCAAATCACGTTCAGCTAGTGTCGCAACCAGTTTGCCTGAACTTGCTTCATCGTCTGTTCATAAGCGTGTTTTACCCTCAGCAGTTGCGTCTCCAGGCTCCAATCAAACAGGATTAGAGAGTGAGTGACGAGAAAATAATCTAACTGAATGTTTCAAAAGGCGCCGACACTGATTCTCTAGAGAATCAAAAATGTGCTGCAGTCACAGTCTCCAAAATCTACCTTTCCCACTCCTATGATTTTGTTGATACACAACTGCCTGCCACCCAGCCAAAGCCAACTGAAGGCCCACTGAAAGTAGCACCCTTGTTTTCTTTTATCATCAAATCGACTCTTTGATTTTTTTTTTTTTAGGGGGCAACTACTCTCTACATTTCGAAAGGAGAGAAAACAGTGGTTACGTCATGATCCCAACTGGCATTCCAATCCTCACCGCTGTCACGGTCTGTCTCTGGATGAAACCCAGTGATAGAAATAGTTTTGGTACGCTGTTGAGCTATAACGCGACATCGAACGACTTCAAAAACCTTGTGCTATCTTTTAACAAGGACAAAGTCAGGTTTCATGTTGGAAAGAAAAACAGGTGCAAAAGATTTTTGCTTAATCACCAACACTAGTAGGGAGAACTATTATATAACATATAGCTTTGTTCTTGGTGCGGATCCAGGATTTTGAAATGGGGGGGTGAATTTTCTCCATCTCAATCAGAGAAATCAGAGAAATCAAATATTATTTCAATATTTGAGGGATAAGAAAAAAAAAGAAAGAAGGGGGGCTCAGAAAAAGGGGGGTGAAAATTCACCCATTTCACCTCCCCTGGATCCGCGCCTGGGGACATCTGCCTTCTCGTCATTTTGACTGATTTCAAACGCACTTTGTATTTTTAACCTTTTCACCACCAAGGGCGACTTGCTAGATTTTATTTTGGCTAACGCCAGACGATTTTACTCATCAAAGGGGAGGCCTTTAGTGGTGAAAGGCTTAAAAACTATCTCCTTAATTATCCCTCAGGGGGACTTTATAGATTTTACTCTGGCTAACGCCAGACGATTTTACTCGTCAAAGGGGAGGCCTTTGGTGGTGAAAGGGTTAAGCGTCGAAGCTCCTCTACCATGCAAAATTTACTAACCTTAGAATCTTTTACAGCTCTGAGGTGGCTAGGAGCGTTGTATTAGCACAGGATTTTTACCATATTATGACTAGCCTCCTTCGCAGACGTCTTTGGGCTCGTCACGCGTTCCTTTACCACGAACGTCTGCTGAACTGAACTGCCACTTCCGTTGGCCGGCGGTTAGCCTTTGTTTTGAAGAAACCAATAACGAGCTGCGTAAGAATGGAATCGACACCCATGTAGTAATTTCCGGGAAACGATTCACGTGCATCGTCTGGGAAAATAATCCCGGGGTCGAAGTCCTACTTTCCATAAATTGGAAAACGAACTATGATTGGCTAACCGCAGCGAACGGAAGTGGCAGTTCAGTTCAGCAGACGTTCGTGGGGAAGGAACGCGTGACGAGCCCAAAGACATCTGCAAAGGAGGCTATATTATGATAGGTGAGCTGTAATTCAACTAAATGACCTGAGACAACTACTGGAAGGTGTCATCAAAACCTTATTCCCGCACCCTCCTTCATCAGAAAAGTATGTCGAGGGGTTAAGAAATGGGAAGGAGATGATTCGCCTCCTACTGCTGAGGAAAAGCTTGGCTGTCCGACTCTACATCAGAACTAAGACCAGCTCTGTACGTTTTCTTTGATATAGAGCCTTCTCCCACGTTTAAGGTAGCTTCCCAATTTTTTTTTTTGCACGATATTTTCATTGCTCATGCACAAGACGTCTTTAGTTAGCTCCAATTATGCAAATCTTGATTCAGAATCACTTGTGATTTAATTTTGATCATTCTGGATCAGAATGAAATAATTCTGGCTCCAAACTAATTACATCTGACGATGTTGGCATTCTCTTTGGTCGTTTTTTCAGACAAACCCGTCTTGTATCCATGTAGTCCAGAGCCTTCAGGAATGAGCGAGCGTTGAAATATTTCATCGCGTTTCATAGCTATCATATTAGACTAAGGCCCCGGCTAAACTATCCAACATCCTGCATGCCGGAAAAACATGTTTGACCGTCTAGCCGCCTCTCAAACTTTGATTTTCCATGTTTGATCTAGATCAACCAACATTTCGCCAAACTAACAAACGTTTGATTGCTTAGCCATCTCTACCAACAGGGCTCGCACGAGCATGAAAAAGCAACCACTTGAGAACAATTATTATTATTATTATTATTATTATTATTATTATTATTATTATTATTATTATTGTTGTTGTTGTTGTTGTAGTTGTTGTGGTTGTTGTTGTTATTGTTATTATTATTATTATTATTATTATTATTATTATTATTATTATTATTATTATTATTATTATGTTCACGTCCCACAGTAGTTTAACGTCGTCGTTTTCACTTACACTGTCAGGTGCGTGTTCATACCACTTATCCTTCTTTTCCAGATGATATTTCTCACACAACTTCCATTGAACTACTTTTGCAACATTGTCATGTCTCTGTTTGTATTCCCTTTGGGCCAGCTTTTTACACTCACAGACAATATGGTTTACACTCTCACCTTTCTCGCCACATAGCCTACATAATGGGGATTCCACCGTTTTTATTATTATTATTATTATTATTATTATTATTATTATTATTATTGTGTCAATAACAAAATGCTCGAATACGATTGGTTCTTAACAGCATTTATTTATGGCTTAATTGGCTGCTTGAGGTCCAAACTGTCCGATTACAAACACTTAATTGGACAGGCCAAATCGGACAGTTACCTTATTTGGGTACGTTGAGCAGTAGCTGCCATGTCTTGTCAGTTGTCAATCTTCGCGCTGTATAAAATAGCAACCATTTCCGGTGTCGGATAATTTGCATTCGAACCGTTTGTTATTTTGTACAATAGTTTTACAGTTTAGAAAGTTGACTTCTAGAGTTTCTCGCATTTTCTTATTGACACAATTAACTGGTAATCGGACATCGTGTCGTGCAATTCAGGGGTAATCGTGCTCGTAATTTCAAATCAGCCTTGCGCTACGCACTCGGCCAATTTGGAATTACTCGCCCTACTACTTCCTGAATTATACTACACTCAGTCCTATTATCATTATCATTATCATTATCATTATCATTATCATTATCATTATCATTATCATTATCATTATCATTATCATATCATTACCAACATTTCCAAATTCCAATTCGATCCGGCATTTCGAGGGCCACAGGTTTGTCAGCTGAATTACTGTTAAGTGTCACCCTCGTTAAACGAAGTCGATTATTATAAAATTATTATGATTATTGTATGGTTCTCTCGAACAGGTTTTGAGTTTATAGGACGCAGCGAGACTGACCCAATGAGGTTTATGTGTGTCCTGTAACTTTTCACCTTTTGTATCAAGACTGTTGCTAGGCTGTAAACACCCCAAAACAGACTCCCACAAATCCATCCCCAGGGTATGGCAAACAGTAGGGTTTAAACCCGTGAGCGGTAATTTTCTCATTTCGGAAATCCTGTTAAGATGAACAAATGTTCAATATTAAATATACATGTAGACATTTAATGTCAGTAAGGAATCAATCTGCCTATCAGCTGCGATCAAATGATAGATAACTACTAGATTTCCCTCGTGGGAAGATGTTGTCATCCTTCGGAGACAGATCTTTTCCAGTTGCTGCTCCCACACTGTGGAATGCTTTACCCTTCTTGTTAAGGAAATCAAAAACAGTTCAACAGTTTAAATCTTTCCTTAAAACATATCTTATTAAGTTAGCTTTTAATTCGTAGTATTTTCTAATTTTAGTTATTTTATTTTTAATTAATGTCTCATAGGATTTTTAGAATTCATGATGTAATGCGCCTTTGATCATTGTATGTTAAAAGGCGCAATGTAAGTAATTAATTTGTATTATTATTATTATTATTATTATTATTATTATTATTATCCCTGTCAAAAGGACCACTGCCGTATCTGTTGCTGACGGACAATGGCACCACATCTGCGCAACTTGGGACAGCGCCGATGGATCGTGGAAGCTGTATAAAGATGCCACGGAACGAAATTCTGGGAGACGTTTAAACGAAGGTAAATATAATATAGCAAGAAATAACTGCATGGCAATGTGTTTCTTTCTTTTACTGCAAAACTTCAAAGATGAAATAAGATATAACTCTGCTAGAAGTAATAGTAGCAGCAGCAGCAGCAGCAGTGGTGGTGGTAGTGGTAATGGTAGTGGTAGTAGCGAAGGTCTTCAAAGAAGTAAGGAGGAAGTACCTTAAGAGTTTAATTGATTTAATTTTTTTTTTTAAAAAAGGGGGAATTCCATTGAATTCCCCGATTTGTTATCCTCCTCGGAATAAAAAATTAAAATTTCAATTAATCATTAATCAGGGGACAGTTTAACCTATTTCCAGGAACTTAGTTGGGCCTGGATTCAAACTGCATAAACGGATCTGGAGAGCTGTTCTAATGTTTGAAATAAATAACCCGTTGCCTTTTTTATCTTTATGAAGGTGGTATGATCGGTAGTGACGGCGTCCTAGTACTAGGTCAGTGCAGAGGCAAAAAGAAAGGGCAATCTTCGGTCATCAGGTGTTTCGTAGGTGAAATAACAGGTGTCAACATCTGGAATGAAGTAATCAATGAGCAAGAGTTCCAAAGTATGTCTAGCTCGTGCCTGTCAGGGGTGGGGAATGTATTTCAGTGGCGCGACTCTAAGCATCTCCTGGAAGGCTCAGTGCACATGACTACGCCCTCGTGTTAGCCTACATAACATTTGTCAGCTCCAAACTAAGCGAATTTGAGTGAAATGTAAACCATTAAGGACTAGTTTCTGTATATAGTCTGGCAAAAGTTTAGGGTTTCTTCGCTTTAGTGAGTGTTCATATTATAGGAGATAGGGATTTCGTGAATCCCACAGCGAGCAAGTTTGAAATTAGCTTTGTCTGGTACGGAAAGATCTCGTCGGCCTAGGAAACTGTGCGGTTTATTAACAGGGAGGACAACTCTCTGTCAAGAAATATTCAAGAGACCATTCAAACCAGCGACACCACCCCTCCAAAAATTGCCACCATCCTAATGAATTTCGTATTTTAAAGGGAAAATTTTTCTCAACTTCGTTCCCAGGGCTTTTCCCTCACGAGGTTGAAATTTTCCTTATCCTAAAACATAGGCACGCAGGGCGTGCGTAAGCTTGTCTTTGGATATGCAAGTCATCGCAACCTCGCACCAGGAGCCCATTAGAATCCTCATGCACTTTTGTCCTAACCGCGGCCGAATGTAGAATAATAAGAACTGAAAGTCTATTAAATATAGGGCTTTTACTTTAAAAGTTATAAGCTCATAAGTTCGTGGCGAGTCTGTGAGTTTACGAAGTCATTTTACGATAAACTTAAAACGTTTTAGCCACAATTAGTTTAATAGGTTTTCCGAAACTCAAGCATTAACAGAAACGAAGACACACACCACCGACCAGCCGCCACATACCTCGCTGAATTAGGCCCGGTTCAAACGTCGAACTTCTCATGTACCTAATCTAATGCAAATGAGAAAAATCTATTGTTTTCGCTCATTTGCATTAGATTCGGCACATGAGAAGTTCGACGTTTGAACCGGGCCTTACATGCTTAAACGTTTTTTATTAAATCGTAAAATAGTTTAACCAACTTGCAGACTCACGAGACGCTCTGAAACCTTTACCTAAGACGGTTCTGGATTCTCGCCTTTATGCTTAGAACTAAAACATATTCTTGTAAATGAAATCAAAGCGATGTTCTGACAACTTGCAAAGGAATACTCGTGCTCCTTAATGATGGGTTCTTCAGATACGAATGCGCAGGGCGAAGTTGTTCAAATCGCGATTAAGATTAAAGTAAACTTTGATTTTAGGTTAATTACTAATCGGTTAATAATAGTTGAAAAATATTGTCATTGGTATTGGTAATGTATTTATATACCGCTCATATCACATAGTCTCATGGAGGGTTTTGACTTAAGTATTCATGTTGTACGATTAATGGCAGTCACTAATAATAATAATTATAATAATAATAATAATAATAATAATAATAATAATAATAATTTGATCAGACGTCAGCATTTGAAGGTGCCATTGGTAGTCGCTTTCAGTCCATATTTGATCTCACCCACCCACCCAGCCCATGCATGAATATGAAACACAGATGAAATCAGAGATAGAGACATACTACCACATAGGGGACTAAGTTGCTAAGTCGCTCGAACAGTGTGTGGGTTCTTTAACGTCCGACAGATAATTAAGAACAAGTCATACGGTTTATCGTAGCCCTTATCGGATAAGAGTAGATAGTCTAACCGTTTGCAGAAGTCACTATAAATGCAACACTTTCTCCTCAATTATTTAAAGACTCTGAGTGTTGGTCCGGCCGGTGTTTGAACCCGCGACCTCTCGCATTTGTAGTCCGGTGCGATACCAACCGAGATCATCTCGGTTGGTATCGCACCGGTCCACCAACTGAGCTAACCGATCGCTGGTTTTATCATGTTTTGACAACAGGGCCCAGATATTTAGGGCCAGCGAAGAGCGAAACACGAAACAACGGGTTAAGAAAGAGGGAAGAAAATCGTTAAACCTTCTTCTCGGTTCGTTCTTGCGCGGTCGCCTCAAATGTCTGAGGGCTCGGAACAGGCTAGCCTGACAAATAGACTTCAGCGTTGGAATGCGTTACGCTCAAGAATACAAATGACTAACTTGATCTTGTATCTTATTTAATTGCTATTTAATTATAGGCTGATTTAAAGCAATTTCAGTTGATACGGTAAATTTATATGGCTGCACATATCCTCATACAAAACTAAATAGTAGGCCAGTAGGCCTTGAGCACTCCTACTCATTCTCGAAGCTTAATAAATAAACTAAAAACTTTCTAGTCTCTCGAGACCAATCTCTGTTTTTTCCGCCTCAGGTTCCAAAATTTGTTCTTATCCCTTGAGGCACCCGCTTCCGAGCTCCTAGCAAGGTGTGTTCCCTTCCCGCTGTACCGTGCGGGTAAAAATGTACCGCGCGCGATAGCACCCTCTTGACGCAGAAAAAGAAATTACATTGAAAGAAAAATTTGTTTGCTGCGATGGATAGGTCTAGCGAGTAACGCATACTATAAACATTAGGTGGATTTATAAATAGAAAACAACTACAGCTTATTTGTAGTCCACTAAACGCCACAGTTACCCCGTTTAGAAAATAGTAGCAGAAATTTATCGACCAGAGAAGACGTTTCTGCTGGCGGGGCTGTGCTTATCGAGAATGAAGAAAGATCCAAATCGCATTGAATTCGATTTGTTCTCACTATATCAGCTGAAAAAACTACACTTCTCGAAAAAAAAAGAATCTTACATACAAAAATCACTTGTTTAACTCTTTTCCAACAGGCTTTTTGTACGTCTTTTTTGCAATTTCCGATCTTGTTATTCCATATAAGGGGTTACCACGGAGATTTCGCTGGCACACAACATCGAAGGCTCTATCTTTCATGTCACGCTCGTCATGCTAGCTGCCGCTTGTTTCAAGCTTTCACTGCAGCTAACAATTCGTTACGTATATGATTTATAAGTGTGTTTTTCGAGCCATTTTCCAGCTCAGAAGCCCCCTGCATGGCATCATAAAGCTAGGTTGGTGGGTAGAGGCAATCCTTTGAAAGAAAACAGAGGTGAGAAGCAATTTCACACGAAGTGGGCCGCCGAGATTGAACATCGAGTAATGGCGACTCGCGGAGCGAAGTTTTGTTCCTAGTCGTTCTGTGTGTGGATTCCAGGACCTTGCATGGCAATTTTGGCGAGTTTTGACTTGTAAATAAAACAATCGGTGCAATATTTTGTCAGCAGGACCGAGTTGCGCGACACTTATAAAAAATATGCGAAATGGAAATTTGCAGACTTCCATACTGCTGTTAGACAAGAATATCCCAGAAATCCTTTGGGTCACAAGCGTGAAAATTACAGACAGTGAGAGCAACTGAAACCAAATAGCGTTATCCAGGACACGCTAAGGAAGTGAGCAGGAAAATGTGAAACAGATTGCAAGAATTAGAGTCGAAGTTTGCTGCAAATGTAGACCTCAAGCTTCAAGAGGAATCTTTGTATTATAAACTTCAAGACAAAGTTGCGTATTTTTTGTGCTGTCATAGGCCGTTTTTGGCTTTTGCAACAGAATAAACGTTCATATTCAGTGAAAATTGGCACTTAAGGTCAGTTTACAGGGCGACGAAATCTGAAAAACTTAACAGTTTGCAATAAAAATGCTTCATTTCAACTATAGTCCGGGATTTGGGAAAGTTGCAGGTTTTCAAAGCATCCGACTTGGAGGTCGGATAATTTGGCCGGAAAGAGTTAATGTCAATCAAAGAATCACATTTGCACTGGTCCGGATGTGCAGTCCAACGAAACAAGTTATATCAATATACAACAGAAAATTTTCAGTACACGCTCCCCCAGTTTGGTCACTTCGTGAGCAAACTCCAAAAACAAAGTCGGTTCTACGACAGTTCTATGAATACAATTTCCTCTGAATTTCTCCCATGATGGCTGCAATTCGGGCGCGGAAATGAACGAGATCCATCATCACTCAGTATTGGGGGAGCACACACTTCCTGATTGCTCTGGACTGCTTACAAGTGGTGGAACCAAGTGCTTTTAAAACACTTCTTGTAAAGATTCTCTGGCCTCGGTCTGCGCTCGCTACCTTGACTCTAGGGACTGTCACGATTCCATCTCTTCCAGGTAATAACTCTTCAATTAAAATATTACAAAAGCGGTCCTTTGCTGATTACTTTACTTTTACCTTTTCTTTTTTCTTCTGGTTACTTTTACTTCTTCAATTAAGGCTAGCTTCCAAAACATTCTTTGAGTAGCGTCATTCTTGAGGATAACAAGGTCGCCCACTGCGATTTTTTGCTCCCTTGCGATTTATGGAAATTTGAGTGCCTTTCTCGTAGACTCAGCAGGTAAGTCTTCTTACATTGAGTGGTAAACTGTCGAAGGAGGTGTCCATGGTGTTTGACTCGCATGGTCAAGGAAGAATTCGGGCTAATTATTTCAAAATGTCCGCCATTTGGTGAATCGGTGATTGTTTGGCCACTTATCAGATGTGCAAGGGAAAGCGTGTACCTCACTTCAACCTGGTCATCCTCCACATCCGTCAGATACATCAAAGGTCTCGAGTTGACAACAGACTCTACTTCGGTCAATATCAGTAGTTCATAAAAACATTTTTTTCATTCAATCAACAGGGGGCGCATTATTATATCGTGAAATGCTTTTGTTCATTTTTTAATTGGTGTTTTTCTCGTAAAGCAAATGTTAATCGATATCTTTCGTGCCCTAGCAACCATCATTTCAAGGACGAACGAGGCTTCATGATCACAAGGAAAACGTCATTGGCTAAAACTGGCTGTACAGTTTTATTACACAACATCAGGTTCATTAGCAGTTGTAAACATTGCTGTTACAGCTACCGCTGCATAAACGTAGGCCAAAGAAGAAGAGAACTGAGCGTTTGTTGGGTTTTACTCCCTGCTTTAAGTAGTTCGCGATGTATACCAAACTAAGTGTTTTGTTGTTGTTTTCTCTTATACCAGACGGCGGGCAGCTGCTCTGGCAATCAAGGTCAATTTCAATTTATATCAATCTTATCCCCTTTTGCCTCTCCAACACTAGCCGAGGAAATTTTTCAACGGAAATGTAATCTAGAAATTAGAAATGTTTAAATTCACTTCTGTGTTTATAGCATGCGTGTATGCTAACTACCGTAGTGTCATCTGGATAACCACGAAAGGTTTATGGAGCCAACCGGAATACGTGCCATAAAGGACTAATACCAACAACTTCAGACCTTTGTCTGCAAACAGCCAGTTTTAAACGTGCCAAAGTGATGCTAAGCAAAGTGTGCCACGTGCCACTCGCTTAATTAAAGAAATCACGAGCCTGATACTCAGGTCAAAAAGAGGCCGGGAAGATTCACGATCTGTTAGGGAAAAAAGCATGAAAATGAAAATGCAGCAAGGTTTAGTCCGAAACTACTAAGTATAAAACCGGGGTGTAAAACGTTTTCTGAATTCAGTTTTCTCGTGATAGCGATATGCCGTGTCGGCTTCGTCTTGAACCCAGACCACAAAGACAATGAAAAAAAACCTTAAAGCAAACATGCCAATCGTTTCTACGTAGGGTATTTGCCTAATTATGGCTATGAATTTGCATTGCAAACATAAAAACAAATATGACGAAGAAAAAAATGTGAGTTTTAGCAATCAATTTATCAAATCCTTCCAGACTTATAAATCATCATCTAAAAGGTACGTTTTCAGTGGCCTTTATGATCACTGAAATGGTTGGGAAGGAACATTATTCAAGTCAAGGTACTGAAAATTGTCAATACAAGTCACAACATCGACGCATAAAAATGCAATCCAGAAAAAATACTTGTTACATCTATTATTGACATAACAGTGAACCTCATCAACTGAATAAAGCGCGGAATCCATTCCTCCTAAGAGAATTCACCCCATCAACATGTTCGTCGCAAATTTCGTTTGGTTGTGCGTTATGTTTGTGGCTTTACCCCAAGTTAACTCAGTCCGCGTTAACACAACAATGTCGGAAGGTAAAGTTGTTATCTCTGGAAATCATAACGAGGTCGTTGTATCCGCGGCTCGAAGTCGGCAAGATTCGAAGACTGCACTCGCCGAGATTAAAAAAGAAATGGAGTCCCTGGAAAAGTCAAACTCGTTGCTGTTCACGAAAGTTGAGACAATCTCTCGACGACTGTCTGCTTTGAAAAAGCGAGGTATGCATACTGTCTACTTCTTTACCTCTGTAACTACAAACTTATCACTATTATAACACTCACTCACTCACTCACTCACTCACTCACTCACTCACTCACTCATACACAGAATTAGTAGTATTTTAATTCTAAAATTCTATGTCCTTTAACATCTATTGATTTCCTTAAAATAATATCCCGCGTGGTAAGCTTTTCCCTAGTTTTGCGGTGTGCGCAAAGGTTACAACTTAGGAAGGTCGATCCCCTCCCCCACGCAAAGTTTTTGTTCAAGTACCAACTTCGGCGCGATCGAAAAACATGACAAGTCTGATTTTTGAGTATCGCATTTTGACCTGAGGTCAGGCGTTTCATTTCGACGACGATTTTGCCTGTCGGTTTGCATGTCAGGCAGCACAGAAATCAAAACCAGAATTGAAAGATTTTGGTAAAGATATAAGTGATTTTTCATCTGACTAAAAATGCAACTGTCTAACTTTGATACCTTGAAGAAACTCTACAAATAACTTTGACAGCTTAACAATAAGATTACGTCAAAATAGTATACGGAAAGTCCAGTGTTTTGCATAATGATTACGGACCTCAAAACAGTCAAAACATGTAATCAGTTCGCTCGCCGTTTTTCTATTCTAGGATTTAGATATCAAGCAGAATTTTGCGAAATCATTTACGATGCGGATCGACTATAAACTAAAACTTTGTATATTGCTATACAGAAATGACTCCGACTGGTCTATGGATAAAAGTTAGTAATTACATAAACATGATTTAATTTATTTCTTTTACAAGGGTATATTTTTATGCCGACGAAGTTTTATTGTTTCTTACTAACAGACTTTATTATATCAACAAGCCTACTTCAGTAAAATTTTGTTTGATTTAATCTGTTTGTGTTTCATGACTTAAACCTCTCGTCCATGTTTGTCAATCAATGCAGCAGCTTCTAATGGATAAGTTGTCATTTCTGGAGAAATGGGTTGTTAGCGTCCGCGGCTAAAGAACAAAACGTTGCGTTTGTACTGTTGAGATGGCAAATTAAACTCGATGTTGGAACCGAATTTAGCGCTTTTGGCGTCGGCTCAAGCAATGACTCGTATGTCATCAATTCTGAAAAAAAGAGTTTCCAAATTTGGTATTTTTATTTGTCTCACATTTAAATATTTCGAGATTATCTGTATAAGTAAACACGATAAAGAAGCTGCATAGCTGCTTGCCGTCAATTGACAACCAATTGTTCTCTCCACGGAAGGGGACGGGTAGTTTTCCATTCTCATTGAATGGCCAGTTTTCTCTAATCAAATTTCTTTCTTTTATCATTATGCAGACAACTACGCTCTATTATTCCCTCGTAAAGGAATCAAAGATTATGCCATTGTTTATCGTATGCCAAGCCTCAAAGCCGTGACAGTCTGTCTATGGATAAAAACTACCGATAAAGGAAATCAAGGAGCGCTATTGAGTTACAACGCGGTGCCGGGAGCAGATAACGAACTTCTCCTGATGGACTACAGAAAGTTCCAGTTTTGGGTGGGAGTTAAAGAAAGGTACCTTAAAATTGCCAAACCTCTTTAAACGTTCGTTTGCTGAGAAATGCTTCTCGGTGGTCCTGAAGACACACCTAGTGGGGAATTCTACCAACACAGTGTTTCTAAACAAGGATGCAGTCCTTTATGATTATTTCCAGAGCTACATGCGTACGTCTCAGGATTATCTCCCAGGCTTTTTCAGTAAACACTGGAATGGGAACCCTTGAACTGAATATCAGCCTCAATCGATAGAAAACGGATTTGACAAAAGTACTTAACTTATCGAATACTTCTGATTAACAAGATTAACAGGATTTAGTTCGCTAGTTGTAACAAAATAAATTAATTATTTTGACTAGGACGCGCTCTATTACCAATGCAGTCCGTTCTACTTATCAAGTTGCATGCGAGAGCCAAGTTTCGTATGACAAAAACGCGGAAATGACGAAGACAGAGACGATGAAATTTTTGACATTTATTATTTCAATAGAAAGACGTCAGTTTCCGCAAACGACGGAAAGTGGCACCACATATGTGCAACATGGGAGAGCACCGCTGGATCATGGACTCTGTATAAAGATGGCAAACCTGAGGCTGGTGGCAAAGGTTTTCAAAAAGGTAAACTTACTGCTGTTTTTAGTTTGGCACTGACTGAGAAATGTACAAATACCGGTAAAAAGCTTTTTAAACAGCTGGCGGGTATAAGATAACTAACTTCCTTGTCACCATAAATCGGTCTTTCTCTTCCTTTTTTTTTTTTTTTTTTTTTTTTTCATATTGCTTACAACTTCAAAACAAACCACTTGCATTTCTTGACAGTTCTTCGAAATAACCATTTCCTGTCCTGTTCTTGCTAGGATTCGTGATCCGTGGTGGAGGAGCCCTGGTACTCGGTCAAGAGCAAGAAAAAGTAGGAGGATCCTTTGACGCCAAACAGAGCTTCATCGGTGAAATGACAGGTGTCAACATCTGGGATCACGTGATAAACGAACAAGAGATCATACGCATGTCTAGGTTGTGCTCGACAGGGGTGGGGACCGTATTCCAGTGGCGCGACTTTAAGCCTCATCTGAAAGGCTCAGTGAGGATAATCAAGCCTTCATGTTAGCCTTCATGAAGTGTTCAGCTCCTATCAAATAAACTTGACTTTCAGTAGTGGCACAATGTGTAACCATTAAGGAGCATCTGTGATTAAAGGAAAATGGGAGTTTGAGATCGTTTGACCTTGTTCTGTTTGTCTGTAATCGGTAACGTCTTTCCTTGACAACGTTGTCACTTCATTGTACAGAAGGATTCCTTTATTAATTTTCTCGCTGCAATAGGAAACCCTAACCCTATACACCCCAAATAATATTTTGAAAGAAAATTTGCCCTGAGCGGGATTTGAACCCACGTCCCCCCGTATACTAACATTTATTCAATTAAAATATGATTATTTGGGGTGTATAGGGTTAGGGTTTCCTCCATATACAGTATTAATTAATTGATATAAGCCTGTATCCGTAATTGGATCCTCCTTTGTCATCCGCTAAGTTGACTTCGGTCGTGCATCAGTAATTGATCCTTAGTTGGGTTTCAAATGGAGTTATAGGCTTCCCCTGCCTTGTCACCTTGAAAGAATAATTTCCCGGGAAAAATAGTTTCGATCACGTAAATCACATCTTCGATTGCCGTGTTGCCAGCATGGTTGTCCTGATGGAGTAGTGGTCATCACACCCGACTAGTATACGGGGGACGTGGGTTCAAATCCCGCTCATCCCGCTCGCCCTATATAGACAAGGTTAATTTGGGAACAGAAATCAACACAACTAAGTAATTAAGTGAAAATGTGGCTCAGCCAGGAATCGAACCAGATTACCGGTCGGATGCCTTAACCACTAGGCCACTGAACCAACCACACTGGGAACACATATTTTTACTGTACAACACATACACAGTGTGGCATTCTGATGGTAAGGTCCGGGGAGACAATTTCACACATTTTCTGCAATGAGGATCACGTCACTACTCCCCGGTCGATCGGCGATGCACGGCCAAATCCCCCAGGAAATTAATTAAGTACAGTAAGGTAGGGAGGGGATATAGTAGCAACTGATTGCCTTAATTACTTAGAATCACCGGCCTATTCCCGTTTGGATGGCGATTCATTAGGGATTTCTGAGAAATACAAACAGACAAGGTTAATTTGGGAACAGAAATCAACACAACTAAGTAATTAAGTGAAAATGTGGCTCAGCCAGGAATCGAACCTGGGTCTCCAGATTACCGGTCGGATGCCTTAACCACTATATATATATATATATATATATATATATATATATATATATATATATATATATATATATATATATATATATATATTGATAAATGTCTTCGACCAAATAATCCGACTAATACACAGCAAAAATGCCCAATAACAGAACATTTGCCCAGTACTGTACCCCAGCAAAATTTACTGGGATCAAGTAGGTGTCTGATTCACTCAGTGATGAATATCTTTGGTTTACATGAGGCACATTTAGTACCCAAGGCGTAAACCAAAGATTTTCATCACTGAGTGAATCAGACACCTACTTGATCCCAGTAAATTTTGCTGGGGTACAGTACTGGGCAAATGTTCTGTTATTGGGCATTTTTGCTGTGTATTTGTTCCAGTCAGTCTAGATAAATCAGAAGAGCACGGTAACCTGGCCTTACACTTTTGGGGAAATATTTCATATGGGAAATTTTCTCCCGCCGCCAGCCGATCGACTGACAACGTTTTTAAACTTGATGGTGGCCAGTAAATTAAGTTTTTCAATCTCGAAGTGATATTTTTGGAAAACAGAAATATTTTAGCCTTTTGATCAACTGTTTGCTCAAATACATGTCAAAAGTATCTAAAGACGCCTTAATTAGACGCTGCGAAAGAAATTTGGTACACAATAACTGCGAGAGTAGGATCAAAAGGTAAGGTGGACGATAATAATATTGATTTCTGAAGTCCTCTCTAACTCTCGCGATGCTATGATGGAGGCTCGCATCAGTTTTTAGCGTTTGGAGTGTAACTATAGAAGACAAGCTTCGATTTCCTTATTACTGTAACAACTTTTCGACGTATGATCAAAGTTTATTTTCTCATTGGTTTCCGAGCAACAGCTGTTACCATAGCGACGATAACGCACGCCCACTCATTTTGAAAAAGGTCAATTATCTCGAAATCTAGTCAAAAACTTCACAACGAAACTTCAAGAGTAGAAACTTATGAAGTCCCAGAGCGTTTGAAAGTAAACTGCAAATAAAGTTTTGAAGGCCAGTTTGTTCACTCCCTCACTTTTCTTCAAAAAGGTCCCTAAAAGTCTTCCAAAGCAATTTAAGGTTCTTGATATTACAGGAATCTTCAGTGACAGTGTTTGTGTGTAATGCAATTACCATGGTTTTACAAGAGTAAAACATATGCCATTCTCTATCTGTCTGTCTGTCAGTGGCCGCATGTAAGAATGTTGATAGGTAGTAGTGAAAATGTAAAGCTTGTGGGATGTGGCTGGAGTGACAAGGATACCTAACAAATTAATGTGATCTGGTAAGCTGAAGCCACTCTTGGGGCACTGAGGGTGTGGGTACTTGGGCCTGAGCATTAGCTATGCCATGGTGATGAGGCCTAACAAGGCCGAAACAGCTGTCCATGGCTGCTAATGCTTGAGCTCAATCTTTGATTTGGTAGATTTAAGGGGTAATGCCCGCTACCAAGTGGCCTTAGTTACCCAAGAGTGTTTTCAGCGTACCAGATCACATTAATTTGTTAGGTATCCAAAATCTCAAATACCCTCTTGAACCAACAGCGTATCTTTTGCCGACCCTCAGTAGGATCAACAATTGATTCACAATCAACTTTGGTGAAATATTTGTAGAAAGTTCAAAGTACACCGGTCTGTAAATTGAGTTTTCTGCTCTTGTTCGCCTGTGAATCTATTGTTGATCCAGCGTCATCTGATTAAAACAAAAAAATAGCAGCCCGGGATTCCCACGTAACAGTCCCACTGAACATACACGAATGTCAAGGGTCGGTAGTACTGTGAAGCATCATCTTACGGCTACCTCTCGGTGTTACTAATGGAAACGCTGGTTTACTCAACATAAGTTTCTCGTGCGAATACTCACGCTAACTTTCTTAGGTGTCGTTTATAGACGTATCTTCTTCGTATCTTTTGCACCCCTCGTCAAATCAGCTCTTTTGATCAGAGATTTGATTTCATTTTACGGGACAACTACGTTACGGAGAGGAACCAGTGATTACGTCATGATCCCATGTGGCATGCCAAGCCTCACAGCTGTCACGGTCTGTATCTGGATGAAAAACGATGATACAAATAATTTCAGTGGGACGCTGCTGAGCTATAATGTGCCAAGAGAAGATGTCGAAGAACTTGTGCTGTCATTTAACAACAAAACGTTTTTCGTTGGAAGTAGACTCAGGTAAGGGGCTTTATATCACGAACTGTCCATTATTTACACTGTTGTATGAGGTGTCACGTGATCTAAACTTCACACTTGAGTGTTCTATACCTGTAACTCCTCCTTCCCGATCGAGACCGGTGTTTCTAAGTAAGCTCCCACAAATTTAGCCCAGGCTATGGCAAACAGTATAGTTGAACCCGAGTGAATTGAAGTCGTCTTCTTTAAGGAGAAAATCAAGGTCACGTGACTAGGACTTATGACGCCATCAGATAAAAGCAATACCCAAGCACTACTCAAAACTGTGGTTGGAGCTAGGATTGCAGGACCAGGGTTAAGATCTAGGGTTTGGGCTAAGTTCTTGCCTTAGGGCAAAGTTAGTGTGAGAGTTAGAGTTTGAGTGAGAATAAGTCACGTGATAGACACTCCCACACCACTGTGACACTATGGGATGAATAGTCGCTGTCGTGCAGCTATTATGAGCCTAAAATGGTTTTTCACCTAAGCCGGAATTTCAGAATAACTACCCCTCTGACTCTGATTTCGTCCTCGTCCTTTTTCGAGCTACCACACCCATCTAGCTCGAATTTCCCGTACCCAGATCTACAAAAACCTTCGCAAAAATACTGATAGCGATGAATTTTTCAGACTAGTATCGTTTACGAGTCGAAATTAACAAGTGGCTGACAAACAGTATCTTTGCTTAAACCCCTTGTAAAATTCATTAATAATTCATAAGAGTTATGACCAAACTACGGGTAGTGTTTGACTCACATGTATACCTCTCTAAACCTTAATACAAATCAACTGCTCATTCGTATGCATTAACTTCTCTACTGATTAACATGACAAATACAATCCATTGTTTCATTTCACAAGTAAGATAAAAATATTCGAGTCCGACCTTTATGGGTTTTAAAACGGCTCGCCTGCGGCATAAAGGTCTCCCGCACATATTGTATCTATTACTTAAAATGAGCAAATGTTCCAGTTTTATACATATCTGTCTGGATTTTGCCAAAACGTACCCGCGCTAAAGTGGCCTTTACTGGTGCAGTTTTTTCTCGTTCAAAAACTATCTCCAAAGTAGCAATTATAAAGACTAAAAGAGTGATCAGTGCTTTTTGCTCTTCTCCTCCGCCCCTTCTCCTCGCTCGCTCTATTATTTCCTCCTTCTCATTGCTGTGGTGTGATTGCCAGGCTCATAGGATCCAAAAAAACGCCAGTTTTGGACCTATTTCGGTCAAAAGGCTCCAAATTTCTGCAGGTACGTTTTTGCAAATTCAAACAGATATAGACATTAAACTTTGGGCATCCGTGTTAACAGGAACACTGACGTATCTTTTGCTGATAGAAATGGCATCACATCTGCATAACATGAGAAAACAGCCGTGGATCATGGAGGCAGTATAAAGATGGCGCGGTTGAAAGAAATGGCGGAAACGGATTCAACAATGAAATATTTCATAATAATAAATACTGTAAGACAATGAGTGTCTTGTTTTTGACTGCGAAACTTCAAAGTAGGAATAAGATATGATGTTATGATGTGGGTACTCTGATCTAAGTTTGCTTTGATTTCCAAACCTACAATCTTTGCCAGAAGTGTAAAGAAAATTTCGCGTCCAAGCTTTTTTCCGTGCAAACAAGCAATTAACGGAATTCGAATGTGAGTCTTAAACATTCCCCATCAATGGCAGACTCTCAAAAACTCAATATTGAATTGGAAGTGTTGGAGAGGAGGAATAACTTTAGTAATATTGTTGATCTGTATATATTGGAGAAGGATGTCCAGTCTGCAATTATGCATATGTCTTGTTTTGTTCAAGACTGCTATAACGATCAAACAGTTGGACTGTGAGCTGCATAAACTGCTCCAGGAGCTATTATACGTTCTTCAAGCACTCAAGCCACTGCCGAGCCGGCGAGCTACGGCGAGCCACTCTTAAGTATACCTACCTCGTTCTTAAAGAACTAAAGCGACTGCCGAGCAGGCGAGCTACCGACAAGCACTAGTCCTCAAAATCTGGTCCTGTATTCTGCAGTTGCTCCGTTTCCGTGTGCTCCACTCGAAGCATTGAAGCGCGCGACGTATGATGGTATTAGCAACGCTCGGCCACGTGAAATAATTTTTCAAACGAAAGTAAATTTTCGCATGGCCGAGCGCTGCCACTAATTTTGTTTTGCATTATCTTTTCAAAGTGTATTCAATTTTAATTTACGTTAACTTCGAATTTAGATCTCTGATCCTTTTAAACATGTATTCAATTTTAATCTGAATCAAGTTTGATTTTGATTTGTACTTTGCTTTTTGTTTTACATTCAATTGCATTTACATTTAATTTTGAATTTATTTGCATTTTCTTTTGTATTTCATTGCATTTTTATTTGATTTTAATTGTATTTGCATTTTAATTGCTTAAAAAAAGCAAAAACTGTCCTCAAAACTTAGTGGCAGTCCTCGGCCACCATACACGTGTGACTTTCCTAATAATGGTTGCAATCGGGCGCAAAGCATTGCACCATTTTAATCGTTTCGATCGCGTTCCTTTTGTAAATTTTAGAATTCTACGGCCTTTTGCGTTCATAAAGCCGTAAATGAACCTTATTCTAAGCCTCTTTGTGCCAATCTAAGCGATAATTATACACTTGACCTACTCAACGCAAAGGTTATGAGAGTGACGCGCTCGATTGTTTCGAGCAGGAATTTTTCAGCGCCATGGCAACGTGACGTCACACTTTCTGTGTCCGGCGAATAATGAAATTGCCGGAAATGTGATAACCGTAGTTAAGTTTTTAATAATTAATGTTAGCCTGCACGCAATATATCTTTATAGAAATAGCGAGGTTAAAGCTACATCTCATAAGTCTTAACTAGTTTCACACAAAGGCATCAGTTTTCTTCTGCGCGTCACGCGCAGAAGAAAACTGATGCCTTTGTGTGTGTCTGAGACAACCGTTCGATTATCGCCTCCAGTGGTTTGGAACCCCTTTGGAACGCGGGCCACGTTTTGCACAGAAGTAGAGAGACACAACTGTTCAGTTCTCTTGATTTCCCTTCACTTTGCTGTGGTTGGCTAAGTCATAAAACGTTTTTCCAACCGATATCACCCAACTTAAAAACAATGAAAACCAGTTACGCATATAAGACTCCACGACGTTATTCCTGTAAGCCAAATGTTAATTAACAGCGTCTGTGTTTAATTACCCATGATTTTAAGGACGAACGTAAACGCAGGTGGGCTAGGAAACCCTCATTGGTTTAGAGCTGACGGTATAGTTTAATTACACAACGTGGTTTATATGATTACCAATCGTAAATGACGCTGCATAAACATCAGTGACAAAGCAAGTGGTAGACATGTTCTTCACGATTCTCCCCACAAGTAGAACAACTCATTTGCCAGATCCCGATGAATATCACACTCGTTGCTTTCGTGTTGTTGTTTTCTCTTATACCAGCCGCCAGTTGCTGTGACGATCAAGGTCAGTTTCAATTTAAGTCAGTTCTTTTGCAAATATCTCTTCGAACAGACATTATGATACAAGGTCACTGAGATTAACATCACCTTGCAATAATTCAGTTGGATCTTAAGAAAGAAGAAAGACCTTTTTAAATTAATAGCGGCTACCTGCCTCTCAAAGTTCGGCCTAAACGGTTTTCAAAAATACTCGCTTTCTTTGCATCAGCTAGTCAAAATGGTCTAATGAGAAACCCAATACTACCACCACAGACAATTCATGAGGAACGCTAGCTAATAGCTTGGTTTTAAATACGAGAAAAGGTACCAAGGAATAGGCATCCATGAAGGAAGTTACGACGGAGGTAATATGGCATTAAAAATAGGACAAATCTTCGTAAAGAGACCGAGAAATATAGGTAGCAAAATCATCTAGCCATTCACTAGGACAGAAACTGTGTTCTACAAAAGAGAAATTATTGCGAAGAAAAATTATTAACATCGGAAGGGTTGCGAACCCATGACTTTTCGAATGTGCACCTGTCGCATATTCTGATCACCAAGCAACACCTCTCTTTCAGATGATTGTCGCAATTTGTTGTTTCGTCCCGCTAAGGTATTCAAAGGAAAACGTCTGAAAAATCACGCGATAAGCATCACTGACGTCATCGTGGAAGATTTTTGCATGACGCTCTGTTACATGGAACCTAACTGTGTAAGTTACAATTTTAAAACTGGAAACAACAAATGTGAGCTCAACAATGCTACTCATGTAGGACATGAGACTGACCTCAAGGAAGATTCAAACTACAAACATCATGGAGCTGAGGTGAGAAATATTCTTACGGCATCACACTAGCACGTCACCTACATTGCTTCTGAACGGGTTGGTTAGTGGGGTATTAAGAAAACTTTAAACACAAAGATCGTTAATGAGTTTTTAAAACAAGAATAATTTTTACACATAGTTTAAAATTTTCAATATATTCTTCTGTACAAATCTACTTTTACCCTATTTTTATTGTATTTTATTTTACCGTATTTTACCGTTTTATCTTATTGTTCACTGAAAAACCTTACTCGGAAGTGTGCAATAAAGTTACAAGTTACAAGTATTGGACCAGCGAAGAGAAACATCGGCGAGCCCAGTGAGGCGCATCGCATTTGTTCTTCTAGGGCGCAATGCTTCATTAAGGAGCCTCCTGATGGGCGACACATCACATTTTTTAAATAAATCAGTGAAAGCTAGCAAGGACAACTTACGCTATTCATCTATTGTCGATGTCGTTTTCTGTTTCAGAGCGCTTGTGACCGCAGCCCGTGCAAGAATAACGGAACCTGTCAAGCCGGTTTTACAGACCGGGGATATCGTTGCTTGTGTACTGCAAGGTTCAGAGGACATAACTGCGAAACTAGTGGTAAGCGAAAACGTTTCAGGTTAAGAACGTTTGGTGGGCGAAGTTTCATAGCCTGTTGAGAAAGCTTCGTGAGAAAGCTTGATAATGATATAGGGTGGCGCCCAAGGAACTTCAAATCTTAGTATTTCAAAATTTCTCAGGCGTAACTACCTATGGGTCAGACCTCTTCACCATCTATAAGTGTGCGCATGTCCGATACTGCTTCACCCTCGGACAGGCCAGGTGTGGCACAGCCAATAAGTGTGTCTGCCAGCCTGACGACCACCCAGTCAACATATGTGCCTGCAATTGTCTCACAGTCTTTCAGTCAGAGCGAATAACATTTAACAAGTGTCGCAACCAGTGTGCCAGAACTTGCTGCATCGTCTGTTTGTAAGCACGTCTTACCTTCAGCAGTTGCGTCCCCGGGCTCCACCCATGACACTGGGTAACCAAAATATAATCTAAATGGATTTGCCAAAAGATTCCGTCGCTGATTCCCTAGAGAACCAAAATTCTGATGCAGTCACAATGTCCCAAAAGGCACTCTCCCCAGCCCTATGCTATTCACTCACCACTGCCAACCCACCAAGACAAAGCTAGCTGTGGGCCCATTCAAAGTAGTACTCAAAAGCAAATTATCAGTCAGGCGCTACACTTAAATAAGGAAATCCATGGCCTGACTCTCACTTAACAAGGCCATAAACGTTAACGCAGTCAAAGTGTCAAAATATCCTCTTGAGCCAACAGCGCTTCTTTTGCCCTCAGAAGGATCAACAATTTATTCACAGTCCATTTTTGGTGAAATATTTGTGGAAAGTTCAAAGAAGACCAAAGGCGGACAGCACATATTTGCCTTCAAAAAAATTGACTTGTCTATAAATTGTGCTGTCTGCTCTTCTCCGCCTGTGAATCACTTGTAGATCCAGCGTCATCTGATGGAAATAGCAGCCCGGGATTCCCATGTAACAGTCCCATTGACTGCTTATATCAACCATGTTATCTTGAACATACACGAATGCTACAGTCAAGAGTTGATACTACAGTGAAGCCGGCATCATCTTATGGCTACGTCTCGGAGGTACTAATAGTAACGCTGGTTTACTCAACATAAGTTTCTCGTGCGAATACTCACGCTTTCTTAGGTGTCGTTTATAGACGTATCTTAGCTTTTCTTCCCTGTACTTTTTCTTTATTCTGCATTCCATTGTTTTCTTTTACCATCAAATGAACTCTTTTGATTTGATTTGATTTTAGAGAACATCTACTCTTTATCGTTCCAAAGAAAGGGAACCAGTGATTACGTCATGATCCCATGTGGCATGCCACGCCTCACAGCTGTCACGGTCTGTGTCTGGATGAAAACCAATAGTGATATTGGGACGCCCCTGAGCTACAATGTGCCAGGAGACGACGTCGAAGAACTCGTGCTGTTATTTAAAAAAACAAAATTCAACTTTTTTGTTGGAAGTCAAAGCATGTAAGGGGCTTTATATCACGAACTCTCGATCATTTACGCTGTTGTTGTGTGACGTGTCACGTGACCTAAACTTATCACTCCACTTTCCAAAGTGTCTTTACCTGCAACCGTCCTCCTTCTCGATCGAGACTGTTAACAGCAGGCTCCGACAAATTCAGCCCAGGCTATGGCAAACAGTGTAGTTGAACCCGAATGAAGTCGCTTAGAATGTTAGAATGAGCAAATGTTCCAGTGTTATACATATAGTCATTTAACTTTGGTCAAACATGTTAACAGGCAAGCTGACGTATCTGTTGCTGACGGAGAATGGCATCATATCTGCGTAACGTGGGAAAACAGCCAAGGATCATGGAAGCTGTATAAAGATTCAATAATGGTAAGTATTTCATAATAATAAATACTGTAGGACAATAACTGTCTTGTTTTTGACTGCAAACTTCAAAGTTGAAAAAAGATATCATGTTATGATGTTGCTACTCTGATCTAAGTTTGTAATTAACAAAATGAATTTTTTCCTATATCATTGATTTGATTGAACTCATTTCCCCTATTATTCTTTTTGAAGGTCACGTGATCCGTGATGGCGGAGCCCTAGTACTAGGCCAAGAACAAGACAGCGTAGGGGGGTCCTTTGAGGACCATCAGTCTTTCGTCGGTGAAATGACAGATGTAAACATCTGGAACCGTGTGATCAATGAGCAAGAGGTCGAGAATATGTCTAAGTCTTGCCTGACAGGGGTGGGGAACATATTTCAGTGGCGCGACCTTAAGCCTCACGTGAAAGGCTCAGTGCAGATAATTATGCCATCGTGTTCGCCTACATAATGTTTGTCAGCTCCAAACTAAGTGGCTCTCATTTTCAGTTGAGTGATATGTGACCGTTACGGAACAAGAAACCATTAAGGACGATTTTCTGTCTATAGCTTGCCAATAGTTTAGAGATTCTCACTTTCATAGGAAATAGACTGAAGAAATGTGGTGGATCTGACGACGACCAAGTTAGACATTAGCTTTGTTTGGTACCAAAAGCAGCAGTCTAATCTCTGAAATACTGTGCATTTTGTGGCGATCGAGATTCGAGAGACGATTGACATCCAACGTCACCACACCTCCTTAAATCGTCATCATCCCAATGCTTTTCGGATTTTTAGAGGCAAAATGTTTCTAATCAAAGAATCACAATTCCAAAACACAGGCATACAAGGCGTGCGTGAGCCTTTTCGGTATGTGAGGGATCATTTGGTCGCACACTTCTTGTACTCGGAGTACTCCTGTTCTTTGGTCAGACGTTTGTCGCAGAGAGAGACTCTAAAACCGTTACAGCAGAACCTGTACGGTTCCGGTTTCTACTCTTCATGGCTTAGTGACCCGTGACCTCGCGATTGCCGGTACCGGTAATCGCGAGGTCACGGGTTCGAACCCCGTTGAAGTCCTGAATTTTTTTCAGGCTTCTTTTCGCAATTGCATAAATTGCGTTCACAACTGCGAGGATCATTCTTCATTTGATTTCATTTCCGCAGTTCATATATGATTCAATTCATATATCATTCCACTCATTTCTTTCACGGGAACATAAGAACCCACAATTGACCTGCTCCCAATATCAGTGGCTTCATAGCTCAGTTGGTTAGAGCATCGCACCGGTAATCGCGAGGTCACGGGTTCGAACCCCGTTGAAGTCCTGAATTTTTTTCAGGCTTCTTTTCGCAATTGCATAAATTGCATTCACAACTGCGAGGATCATTCTTCATTTGATTTCATTTCCGCAGTTCATATATGATTCAATTCATATATCATTCACAATAATAATAATAATAATAATCACTTTATTTAAGTCTCAAATCTATTTAGCCAAGCACAGATGCTATACTAATTGGGGAGACTAAATCAAATCAACTCTAAATAAATCAAATGAAATGTTGATTTTTGGGGAGAGGGGAAAACCGGAGTACCCGGAGAAAAACCTCTAGGAGCAGAGTAGAGAACCAACAAACTCAGCCCACTTATGACGCCGAGTCCGGGAATCGAACCCGAGCCACATTGGTGGAAGGCGAGCGCTCTCACCGCTACGCCAACCCTGCTCCCCTGCGTTAATTAGCTTTCGAACAACCGGACCCAGGTGTTTACACTCCAGCGAAGCTTTGTGCCGTCTTCGTTTCACAAATCTAAAACTTATGTATTTTTGCATCAAAACAGTAGAGCATGTACTGCTATTTTGCTGCCGAGTCCTTACACACAACCTAGTATTTCATTTGTTTCCCGAAGACTTCCTATCTTATACACGCCACAACGTATCCACGGCTGAATAAGATATAAACATGTGTTCCACATGTATGCTAGCTATTCAGCAATTTTTGTTTCACAACAAAGTGCTAAAACACCTCTTGTGTGAATCGAATTTCGTTAGCTGAATCGGGGTCACTCAGATGGAACTCAAGCACACGTGGTTGAGGTAGCGTAGACGAAGTTGCAAGCTCCAAAGTCAAATAAAGCCGGTAAAGGTC
Organism: Pachyseris speciosa; assembly: GCA_016490735.1. NCBI lineage: Eukaryota > Metazoa > Cnidaria > Anthozoa > Scleractinia > Pachyseridae > Pachyseris > Pachyseris speciosa. The sequence continues at coordinate 161,337 of JAEMWC010001425.1, forward strand.
TGGTAATACGGTACATAAACATGCCACTGCAGCGTCCATTAACGGCACGATTCGTCTATCTGGCGTCTAAGTCAAAGCTGATATCCGAAATGCATTGTGGCTAGCTACAGTTTATCACTAAATATGTAACCTTTTATTTGATGTCTTCTTAATGGATACAATTCAGTGTTGCGAATTGTAAAATTTTACCTTCCTGGAGTAGATTTCAAAATGCGAAAAGAGTTATCTCTTACAGCCGACGACTCGCACAAACATTTTTCTCATTCCATTTAAAGTAGCTTTAGAACGATACACGGAGCTTTTTAATACAACGTGTGTACATTTATAATGCTGTATTCAAATACTAAATTCTAGAAAATTTGCTTCATTTCATGTAGTACGTCTAGAATTTGCAAAATCGAAGAAGTAACATAACAGTGTTATTCTCTGATCGTTGACCTTGGTCATGCTTTACTTTTTTCTGTCATTGGTTCGCAAACATAGTGCCACTTTCTCATCCAATGAAGAGTATAAACCCAAAACCAATCTTGTTCGCACGCATTTCCCCGGCTTGGCGCCGGCTGCATGTAATATCTTTGATTTCTAGTTGGCTCATTACGCTGCCTTCGTCTGTTGTGATTGGTCAGAGTAATTGCTCTGGGTTTGGTTTTACGACAGTCACATTGCAATTGTTCTATTAATGAAATGTCAATACAAGAGCAGTTTTCAGTTGAGCGTCGTAAACCCAAAACAAATCAAATACTTCAGCCAATCACAACAGACCGAAACAGTGCAATGAGCCAATCAGAATTGGAAGTAATTACATATAACTGGCGCAAGGCGCGAGAAAAGGCACGCGTGCAAGTCGCGATTGGTTTTGATTTTGCTTCTTTTTGGTTGAGAAAGTAACGCGAGTTTTGATGGACAATCTCAGAGCGAAGCTATGCAAAACCCAAGCAAACGCAATCTACTTTCGATGCTCAATTGAAAGCCACTTTAACTTGACTAAGTATCGGTGGTCTTTGCTACTAAGTTAACACACCTACTGCAGCCTACCATAACCAGTGCTGTAGGTAAAATAGTTAAGTTACATGCAAGTCTACAGGATTAGTTAGAGAAGTAGTTACGTGTAGGTATCTGTATGATGTTAAATACACAATAAAAAAAACATTTAAAAAACAAAGGAGTGAACGTTTTTAATGTGGAGGGGGAGGGGGGCTAGAGCAATTTTGGGGAGGGTCATCGAAAAAATATCAATGTTAGGGGGAGGGTCATCCATTTATTTATTTATTTTTATTTATTTATTTATTTATTTGTTTATTTATTTATTTATTTTTATTTATTTATTTTTTTCATTTGAAGGGAGGGCCATCCTTTTTTCTCTCGATATAACTGATATAGATGATATGTGCTCAGTCAGGGAAGGTGCATGTTATCTACAAATCGATCTATTTTATTCTCACGTGCAACAGCCGATGAACAATAAAGGCAGGCATTTATAAAACAGCAGTTATGTTTTCACATTTTATAACATCAACTGTCCTCCCATGAAACAAAATTAACATTGTAAGCTCTCTTCCATCTTCATCCGTATCTTCTTCGTATCTTCCGTAACTTCTGAGAATTCAGTCAACTGCTGCAGGAAGATATCTTGACCCAATTTTCCACGATGTGGTGTTTATAACGAACAATCTAGAAAAGTTTCAGCTGCTCAAAAATAAATTAGATGATCTCCACACAGCCATACGTGAAAGTGACAATGCATCGTTTGTCAACAATGGTTTCAGTCTCGGAACAGGACTCAGATTCAATCACGACTTTTTATTCAGGAGCTTTAAGTTCGGTCCAACCTCTGCTAACTAGTGCGCATGAAAGTACTGATGCAAATGATAAAGTAAAACGACTCTTCTCGCGCCAGGGCTCGGCACTAAACTAAACCGGAAATCCAGAAGTCAGAAACAGAACCATCACAAAGCCAAGAAATGAAAGACTGCCAGATACAGCGTCAATGAAGAGAGGATAAAGAACCAGATTTTGCAAACTGGTGTCAGATTTGATGATCAGGACTATGTCATTGAGAAGTGAAGATTTAAACGTGAACGCTGTCGCTAATTTAAAAGTGTTTGAAATGCGCTACCTTTTATCCAACGTTCTTATAACGAATAAGAGTGTATATATACCGCGAAAGTAAATTGCTGACGGTTTTGGTTTAAAGATTGGTGTTTTTCTTAAACATTTAAAGATGCACGCAAATGCCAAGAACTTTTTCATAGCTGACAACAAATCAAAATCAAATCAATTTAGTTAAGCTCGGTAGCGTGAGGAGTGGTTGCCCAATCTCCCGAGCCGGGGACTCATACATTTTAAAACGTTCGAGCATTCCGAAACGAATTCAAATTTAGAAGTGTTGGTTTTTGAGGAGAGGGAAAACCGGAGTACCTGGAGAAAAAACCTCTTGGAGCACAGAAGACAACCAGCAATTAACGCAACCCACATATGAGGTTGAGTCCATAAAGGACTAATACCAATAATTTTAGCAAAAAGTACTTAAAGCTAAGTTGATAACACGTGCAAGCCAACTATCCGGACTGAACTGACCTGACTTCCAGCGCCATGTCACGGGCTTAGCAGGCTGTGTGCGATTTTCCCGCCAAAAGTTCCCAAAACGGAACGCACTAATCTGCCTACTCCGATTAAATCGTGTTTTCTTCCGAAAACAGAATGGGTCCTGAAAGAAAAAGAATTACGTCCATGCCAAGCAACTTATAGACCTTTCTAGCTTGTAGATTTTGTTTTCCCAATGTAGACCATGTGATCTTCCCAAGGGGATTTGCCTTTAGTCTTTTCTTAAATTATGCGTAAATATGCACGTAAATAAGGCGAAATTTCAAAGAAAGAATTCTATAGGGTAACATCACGTGGTCTACATTGAGAAAACAAAATCTACAAGCTAAAAAGGTCTATTCACGCCGGCTTCGAGTTGTAACAGTTATTACACACGACTAGCTTTACATATGCAGAAGTGACTCTAATTCAGCGTGCCACGTGCCGCTCGCTTACAAAAATTGGTTTATCAAGTGAGTTGATAATGTAAATTGACCACTGTACAGGATTCGATTAGCTGACTTTTCGAGCGTTAGCCCTTCGTCGGAGAGATAAACCAAATTATCGTGTTTCACTCCCCCACCGACGCAGCACCATAGGTTCTTTAGAAAATAATCCCCTTCATTCGAGTGGCTTCAATAGCCTGATACTCGATTATAAAGCCTGGTTTTCATATGTCGGGAAATCCCAGACGATCGGGGATTTCACTGTTTCCAGACCATCTCAGATTATGCCGATTAATGAAAACTGGAGATCGTAGACATGCCCGATCGTCTGGGATGATCGGGGACAAATCGGGAAGGTTTCTATTTTGCCGATGCGTCCTAGATTTCTGCGGTGGTCGTTATCTCGGCATAAATCTGGGACGGTCGGAAATAGTGAAATCCCCGACCGTCTGGGATTTTCCCGCCATATGAAAACCAGGCTTCATAAGCAGAAAAGCCCACGATCTACAAGGGAAAACGTTATAGAATGCTGCAAGGTTTAACAGTCCGAAACTATGACATAATGCGATTTCTGGGCTGATACCATTTTCTGATAATAGCGACAGTCGCGATCCAACTCAGAGCCTTTAAACAAACATGTCAGTTATTATTTCATTTTTTTCGCAGGGTGTTCGCATGATTAGTACTCATATGTCTCTGAATTTGCATGGAAAGACTTCCGCACGGCCCCATACATTAATTACACTCATACTAACCCTGTTCCAAGAATAGGAAGCATGATCAGAGTTTGAGCTACAAAACGTGTGGGGCTGTAAATATAAGTTTTCAATGGCCTTTTCGATCACTGAAAATATTAGGAAAGAACATTATTCAGGTCACGATGAAGTTTCGAAAGACAAGTCACAAAATCAATGCATAAAATTGCAATCGAGAAAAAAATACTTGTTCGATTTATTTTTAACACAGGATTGAACGTTGTAATCAACTGGGTCAAGTGTGGAATCCGTTCTTAGAAAGAGAATTCACTGTGACAACATGTTCGTCGCAAATTTCGTTTGGTTGTGCGTTATGTTTGTGGCTTTACCCCAAGTTATCTCAGTCCGCGTTAACACAACAATGTCGCACGAAGGGAAAGTTGTTATCTCTGGAAATCATAATGAGGTCGTTGTGTCCGCGGGTCGAAGTCAAGCTTCTAAGATCGCACTCGCCGAGATAAAAAGAAATTGGAGTCCCTGGAAAAGTCAAATTCGGTGCTATTCACGAAAGTTGAGGAAATCTCTCGCCGACTGTCAGCTTTGAAAAAACGAGGTACGCTGTCTACTTGCTTATCTCTAGCGCTGGAATTCTGTGAGATTTTCACTTCAATTAAATTCTCCAGTATTAGAAAAGGAAAAAAACGTCCGTACGTGATATAAGCAAGACAATCAATGTGGTTTAAAGGATAAAGCTAAATCTTATTCAGGCAAAGGTTAAAAAAAATTCAATTTCGTTTCACCGATGACACCGTAGGTTTTTAAAACACAAAACATTGCAAACCGTAGGGTTTGAGATCACCGCAACACCACAAGGTATGATTTCATTCACCGAAATACCGCACAAAAAAATTAGTAATACTGCAAACCCAAATGTCCTCCTCCATGAAAGTTCGGACCAGAGCAAACATTGAAGGAAGGGATTCGCCCTCTTAATTTTGGCTATCTATCCAACTATTGTCACCAAAAGCTTTTAATTGGGAAACGCTTACTACTCGGGATAGTGTCTTAGGAAATCAAAAGATATTTAATTTTAAAAGCTATTTAGACTATGTAAATAACGGAACTATCGCGGCGTCGGTGTTTCGTCAA
>JAEMWC010001426.1:0-2500 GCA_016490735.1 Pachyseris speciosa
AAATGTAAGTTGAAAAAGTTGCAATTTCGAGTTGATTTCGCACTTCTCAGCTTAAATTTGCCACAGATGGGCTTCTCGACGACTGTAAACAAACGAAATTAAACAAACGCTCGCGTAAAAACTATGCTTATATATTGCCGTTTCTTCAAAGGCAATCTTCTTTAGGGCTCCTACGAAACAAGGAAGACTTATAAAAAGCTTCTAAGGAGCTCAAAGCTCCGGAATGTAGAGATTTGTCGAAATTATTCTAAGTGGTAAACCTTGTAATTGATAGAGCTTCCAGGCTTCACGATACTCTCTTGATCGAAAAAGTGGCCACCGAATTTTTATTTTAAACTCCTGAGTAGTTTATTTAGGGTTTACCTAAAACACGGAATCCGGAATCCGGAATCCGGAATCCGGAATCCGGAATCCGGAATCCGGAATCCGGAATCCGGAATCCGGAATGCGGAATGAGGAATGCGGAATGCGGAATCCGGAATCCGGAATCCGAAATATGAAATCCGGAATACGGAATGTACAGAAGTTTGGTAAAAAATTTTGACAAAGTTGAAGTCACTTGGGTAATAATATGGTCAACAAATTATATGATGACTTAGCCTGAGTTTTGCAGCAATCAAGCAATCAAGCAATCAATCAATCTAGGGCAGCATTTTAATACTTTGGTTTTGCTTTTAATAAACCGCCTGATTCCTTTAAAGCACACAGCTTTCAATCACACTTCAACGATACTAATCAATGCTTTGTGCATTTTGAACATTTTGAATTAAAATCATTTTAATTAAAAGCACCTTTTCTTATTCTTTTTGTCGATGAATAGTGTTAGGCCTGTCCACAAGTTGACGGCAACTTTTTGAACAACTTTCGATTTTCGATCAACCTTTTTTGATTTCGAGCAACTTTTTTTCCGTTTTCAATGTTTTGTTATTGATTTCAGCTAGATCTTTATAAAACAAGAGCTATTTTAAACGCTTCGTGACCAAAAAGCAGAGAAAAATCACTTTGCATATCTTGACTTAATTGCGCGTGGGAACGCTTACGCCTGATTGGTCATTGTCTGTTGCTCCATGCTGGAATGTTTGGGAACTGTATCGGCGCGTACATTTCAGGTTGTCGAGTGGCCGTCGATAAAACGTGGAACATGGGACATTCTGGAACATCCCGGTACATTCAGGAACATCTCCAAAAGACGAAGAAAGATCACTTTAAAAAAAAACTTTTAAATATACAGAAAGAAAGAAACTAACACGAAATAAATATAATCCGAGAGATTAATTGGAGAAAAAAAGAAGACAAAAAAATATTTATTTCAAAAAAGAAAAACAAAAAGAAAAGACGTTTATAAATGCCCCACCTGGAAATGATAGCTATGGGGGCTGGGTGAGGATTGTTTTAGCGCTTTCGTTTGCTTACAACATTTTCACCCTCATACAGTTGTACCGTCTTCAGTCATTGCTCTTTTTTTCGAAAAAACCTAAGTCAGTATGGTGCCCAATATACCTTGAAACTTTTATATAGGAACCTTGAGCACGCAAAATCCGCTGCTCTCCACTTCTGATTGGTTAAGGATATCTACAACAACTGAGGACTTGGTCAGGCCTACTTTTACAGTAGGCGATAAACGTGGTTAATCTGCTCCAAGAAAGATTTTCTTCCCAATAGCAATGCTTCTCACTCCGTTTTTGCAGCGATGGCTGCACTGCATGGGCCTGTTTGTTTCTTAAGGTTAAACTAGTGTAAAATCTCGCGGATCAGCTCTTTAAGTTGCATTTAATGATCCTGCATACGGTCTTTCTTAATAGTTATCCTTATATCCCTCCACATCGACTCAACTGGAAAGAACAAACCAAGTCCCAGACTAAGACTTCACTCCTGTCACCTACCTCCTCCTGTAAGACATCTATCGTCTTCATGGTCAGTGCTTATAGCTTAAGATCTACGATTGCACCTGTCCTTTCTATTCCGAGAGAGTCGGGAACTTTTCAGCACTCGGCAGCAACTACTTTTAATAAGCTCCCTGTAGCTATTAGAAACATAACTGAGTATAACTCCTTTGTCGTAGTGTGAAGAGACATTTTTTATCTTTATTTATTTATTATTATTATTATTATTATTCGGTTCTTTTTAACCCTCTTATTAATTATTAATTCCAGTTTCTAGATTCCGTATTCCGGATTCCAGATTCTGGATTCCGGATTCCGGATTCCGGATTCCGGATTCCGGATTCCGGATTCCGGATTCCGGATTCCGTGTTTTAGGTAAACCCGTTTATTTATTTTACAATGATAATGTTTGTGATATCTTTGTAGGCTCAGTTTCAAGAAATTGTTTGCAATGACTGCGGAAAGAAGTACAAAACCAAAGGAGGTTATGAGAGACACAGGGCTGCAAAACACAACAATCAACAGGAAGGATTGGAGCAGGTGCAACAGTTAAGCCCGAGTGTTCTTGCAGAAATAGTTGATCGTGCTGTCCGCAATGTTAAGGAAAGGAAAGTTTT
>JAEMWC010001426.1:5000-75000 GCA_016490735.1 Pachyseris speciosa
GCTTCCACTCCACAGCAAAGCTTATAGCACTCCAGCTCTCTTACAATTTCACACACTGAAATGTTTCTGACTGAACGCCGGTGAGTAACATAAAGGGGATGATCTTCAAGAAGAAAACAACCAAAAGCTTTCACAGTGTATGCAAGACTGTCATCGATCATTATTTCTACTTCTGGGAGAAGGAAAGGTTCTACAGTCTTTTTCAGAATAAGTCTGTCTGATATTGTTGTAAATTCCCACCCTTTCAGGGTTTTCAAGCCAGTGATTCGCTGGCACAATTCACCAAATGACTTGTAACATGCCTTGGGTTGTTGATCGTGCTCCTTGACAACCGATCGAGCAGGTCTTGGTGTAGGCTTTGCAGACTCGTGACTTTTCCTTGGCATGCTTAATCTTGGGATGGCGCCGAATCGTGGTTTCTTCTTCGTCATTTTCGCCGTTTGAACTGCATTTGAAAATAAAGTAAAACAAAAATAAAAAAAGATGAAAATTAACATTCAACAAAATTTCACAGAAATCGTAAATAAACAAAACCATATGGCAAGCGAGAGCATGTCTTCAATTTCTACTGTATATCGTAGCCGTACTTACATATTTCGAAATCTTCTACGTCGAAGTGTTTTTCACAGGTAAACACCTTGTCGTTATCGATCCTTTTTCGAAAATCATGGTCGATCTCACGCGTCTTTGTGATCTCACTCAACCAATCGTCTCGCCATTTCTTGTGTGCCTCGTCCTTCGCCGCGGGCAACTTCCAAATGCCGATCCCTTTCGTTCTTCTACAACTCCCACAGCCAAACACAGCGCAGTTATCTCCAGGCATGACGACTAATGAGGTATATAGCTATAACACTTATCGAATCGAGACTAATCTAAGCTAAATATCCGGCGAAATACAGCGTAAGTCTCCCCACATTCACGTTACTCGTATTGCCATGTTGATTTTCCTTGTGCACGGTCGTGATCACGTGACTAAGGGAAAACCATAACAAAGACATCGGCCTTTGATGTTTACCGGGTTTCATAACCAGTCTCCTCTACTAACTATGGTTAAAGGAAGTTTCGACCTCTGAGTCTTTAGATGAAATGCTTCACAAGAGTGTCTGAGCATTCATAAGTTGCCTTTTCATCTCTTAATTTTTCTACAGGGAAAATTTTGATGGGGCTTCAGGGCATTTGGGGTAACGGTTACCCCAAAGCACTTTTCTTTTATGTATCTGCATTTTGGCATTAACAGACTCCCCCAACCGTCCTTAAAAAGGAGTGTCTGAATGGAAGGATTCAGTTCTTAAATTCAACCAGATTTTTTACCATCTCAGCTCACATTAATCGAAATTTCCCATTAGAGAACACATATATTCATTATGTTTCGAAGCGCGTTTTCTATTTCGGTTATAAGCCCCATCGGATACAAGCCCTTCCGTTTATAAGCCCTCCTAAAACCCCTTACGAAGACGTATAAGCCCAGGGATTATAAGCGGCAGTTTACGGTATACTGTATTTACTTGGGGAATTTATTTGCGAACGCAACATGTTGTGCGGGGATGCTAAGTTAAAGTAATTCCTAAAAGTAACTACAGGCCCTCAGAGAGATTAAGTTTTAGTTTTGAAACATCAAAATGTTACGAGTAAACATTATTTCGCCATAAACTCCTCCCTGAAAAAATCATGACTGTGTGATCTTTATTTGAGGCCGCTGGTTAGGAGAGGGCCTTTAAGTCGTTCTCAGTTGGAAGGAGAAGTGTCTGACACATCTAATTTAAAAAGCATAGACATTCCAGTAGTCTTTGTTCTAAACACTAAGTTGATAGTATGACGGCAAGTCTTTGCGGTTACATTTTCCACCATTGCTTTGGTTTCTTTTGTTCTTTTGGGAATTACCATAAACGGAATTCGGGGACTCAGCTGTGTAGCCCGTTGTAGGCCCTTTCTCAGAAAAACACAGGCCCTTTCAAAAGTGGACTGCTTGTAGTCTCTTTTTGCATAGTAGAAGCACAATCCATCAATAGCGCGGTGAGCAACAGTTAATGAGACTGGAGCGAGGAGAAAAGAGCGCAAAGAGACTGGAGAGAGCATTCACTCCAGGTTTGACCAGTCTATGGAGTCCTAAACTGTGACGTCACAAATACTAGAATTTTTGAAATTATGGGATTGTTGAGATTTCCAGAAAGAGCAAGATGAAAAATGCTAACTTGCCAAAAATCAGCATTTAAAGGCAAATTGACACTGAGATATTAGTACCGTTTCGCTCTGCTGACTCCATACAAATCCTTCTAAATTTGACTTGGTTCATGACGTTATGCACTAAGTAAAATTTAGAAGGATTTGTATGGAGTCAGCAGGGCATAACGGTGCTAATATCTCGCGCTCAAACTGTAAGAAAATGCTAATTTTTGACAAGTAGGTATTTTTTATTGTGTGCTTCTGAATATCCGAACAAATCCCAGAATTTCACAAATTTAGTTTTTGTGACGTCATTACTTTAGTACTCTATTGGCGCTATTGGTGTGAGCTCCCCTGGCTGTCCTGAAATGGACTGCTCGACAGTCTATTTCATAACGAAAGGAGACTAAATTTCTTTTGTAGCTACATGACTGCTAACCAGTATTATTTGTTTTAAGACTGCTCAACCCTATAAATGGTATTATTAATAATACAAGCTCTTATAATTACACTGTTTTTCTCATGCCTCCAAGCTGCTACAAGAGCAACTTCAGATTTTCAGCCTATTCTACAGTTAAAATTTGTACATAATTTTTATTGGACGATTCGACGTTCGGAGCATTACTTTGTGACATTCCAGCGATTTTCACCATTCTTATAGGAATGTATACGCGCTCTTGTTGTTGCCTTTCACAGGCGTTGCACTACCACTGGGACTTTCAATCGGATAAAACCCAATAATATGTCAACAAAATCATTCAAATAGAAGCGTATTTCCTAAGGTACTGTTAATCATTCTGTTAAAAGACGTTTTAACTTCTGAGTCTTTAGATGAAATGCTAAAGAGTTTTTGAGCATTCAAAGGTTGCCTTTTTCATCTCTTCATTTTTTTACAAGGAAAATTATGATTTGGCCTCAGAACATTAGGGGTAACGGTTACCCCAAAGCACTTTTCTTTTATGTATCTGCATTTGACATTAACAGACTCCCCTAACCATTCTTATAAGGAGGGCCTGAATAGAAGGATTCAATTCTTAAATTCAACCAGAGTTTTTACCATCTCAGTTGACATTGATCGAAATTTCTCATTAGACAAGAAATCAATTCGCAAATCCTGCCATTTCGTAGCTGAAAGCCTGTAAGAGTCTTGGCCGTGGTTGAGGTAATAAAATGATTGATTTCCTCAACTAGATTTAAACATGTCACAAAGCAGGCTTTCAATCGCCACGCTGCCGATGGTCTGACGGAAAAACAGTTCTTCGATTGTCTTGGGGTTCACCATCCTCAGTGACGGTAGCATCAACAGCAGTTTTCCGAACCGAACTTGCTGACCAGGAAAATGCCTCCTGATGTAATCTCCCAACATAATCTGTGCTTGATCTTGGTAGCATTCCACCTGCTGTGGGTCTCGCAACCCTCTGAGTTCTATTTTGTTGAAAAAGAAAACAACAGAATTAGCCCACAAATGCCTACGCTATGAACAAAGGTAAAGCGACTGTATATACCCGAAGCTAAGGACAAATTATTTACAGGTGTTCTATGTTAGGCTTAATTTTCAGTCTATGCTCAACACTCATTCTTTCCAATGATGACAGTTCACGTATTAAGTATTTGAAAGAGCGGTGCACTTTGAATTTCAGTTATTCACCTCTCACAGGACTGCTTGATGCTTGTGCTCTTACTGAGTTAACTCATTATGACTTTCCCACTGTTAATTTTTTTATTTATTTATTTTTTTGAGCTTGACTTATATTCAACGTGAGTAGTGCAATGCAACATTACGACTGTGCATTTGAGCTGACTAGAGAATAATGTATTATTTAACCTTCCATCGGACATATTCAGTTACCTGAACCCGTTGAATCGGTCAGTATTCGAGGCCCTTGAGAGCCGGGCCAGCACTGCCAAATTTGAACACCCAGTCTTTGAGGCCACGGTGAAAACAATTTCAGCAGTGTTTAAAGTGAACAATTTGTATATTTTTTTTATTGTTCCAATGGCAGATGCCTGCATTTACAGTGTATTTAGCAAGTGAAATTTGAATCTAAACATCAAACATTCCGCCATTTATCTTGTTTACTTTATTTTAATACACTTTCCTGGTTGGTACGGTTTCAAGATTCGTCAACCATTTATGTATAACTCCTCCTTAAGAAAACCAACCGCCGATGATGATAAAATCCAATACAACCGAACTCTAAAAAATCAAGCAAATCGGCGTCTATTTACCACCGATCACTCCTGATTCCGTCCTGTAGTGGGCAACAGACCGCAATCCCCAACCTATCCATTCTGTTGCATTCGCTGATTTGATTCCAACACCGGCTCAAAAATGTTACAGTCATTGTTCTGTTTAATGAAATTCAGTGTTGAGGTTGTTTGTGACATAGATCGTGGAATCATTTTATATCTTTCGAGAGTTTTTCTAGACACTGCTTGGTAACTCTCATTCGTCCTTTACGATTCTGACTACCGCCATCCGTCCACTTGCTACTGAACATGATAGCTGATTTTAGGCATGGACGTTGACAGAGAAAACACGTGTAAGCTAAAAAGAAAACTGCAAAAGTGAAAAGGAAAAGTTTCTTTCAAACCACTCTCACCAGCTTTCTGTTGAATAAAAGGATTCGCCTCGGTTTATTTTCTGTTATGTCATCTAGCTATTCCGCGTAAAACTAATTTTAATGCGTCTTCCTTCTATGTTAACCTGTTATTACAACTCGGTCGAGAATAGTTGTTCAATGTGACTAAAAAAAACTGAAATAATTTTTTTGATCACTACTGGCATGACTTTGCTTGTTCCTGAGCGGAAAGGTGTGTCTTTGTAGATTGGATTTATTATTCAATAAAACTTGACCTCCAGGAGATGGCGGGTGGTAAAGTGGTTTGGACTGCTGATTTTTATTGAATTATTTTCACAACGAAAAACACCTGTTACCCAAAACCACAGAGTAGAAAAATCCGACACGTTTATTTTTGGAGATAAAATATTATAAAAGCGCTACCTTCTTTTCATAGAATTCCTCTTATTATTTTTGTCAGAAAAGAGGCATTTGAGAAATCTAGAGGGTGAAAATACTCTCTTCATGTTTCATTCACTTCTTGTAGTTTTCCTTCAATAAAAAATTCAAACTACAATATGATTTCTTTCTAATTTAGGCTTCGTGTTAAGATTAGGCAATCGAGTTATGCTACGCTTCTTCTTGTTAACGTTTCATTTAACGGCATTCCTTTTTTAATTAAAGACGGAAGCCTTTCAAAGCAAATTCTTTGAAGTTTTTCTTGACTTAAATCGAAACAACTGTTTTCATACAACTGTCGTTGCGTAAATATGAGGCACCGGCCGACTTTCACTACAAGGCCGCAAAATATTCGACTGTAGTCGTTTAGATGACAATCTTTGAGCACTCCATTCGAGATTCGATTTATCTCTTTGTGGTATCATCCATTAGGGTGTTTTTTTCGCAATCTCTACACTCATCAAACCAACGTCAACTTGAACTTCTTTGAAGAAAGTGCGAACTCCGACAGAGGATAACAAAACTCTAAACTCTTTGACAAATAAAACAAACTTCACGCTTTCAGCTTCCCTATAAGACGAGCCTTCTTTCTTTCTGTTTTATTTTTTCTGAATGAAGCTTCAACGTTAAGTTTGGGTCGCAGAAAATCTGAACAAAACTCTCTTACACCCAGAATTTTTACTAACAAAATGAAATAGCGAAGCGCAGATAACAACTTGTGAAGGGTTTCTTTGAGGTTATTAATATGAAAGAGTATAAGTTTCATATTTAATTAAAGTTAATATGTGAAACTTAGAATCGTCGTAATTAGGCATGTTTCAATAACCGAGGCATACAGTCTCATTAAGGTGTTCAATCATAGAGAAATGGATTTTTAATTATAAATGAGGAGATGTGTGGACTCAAAGTGGGACGTGAATTACTCCGAATTAAGCGGCTTTGATTTGGCTATGATATGGTTATTGATACGACCAGGTAATAAAACAAGACTGAAAACATACTTCAGCTGATTATGCCACGCTAATAATCAAGGCGTTTTAATCGAGTTGGCTACATGTGGTCTCGTGTAGTTGAAAATGGATTACTTCCTTCTAGAATAAATTTTACTTTCAGAATACAAGACTTTTAATTTCAAATGATTAGTGCGTAAATTTAAGAACTCGGTTGTGTAAGATCTCGCGACGCCCATCCCTGCAGTGAAGAGCAAAAACAGTTGAATTCAAACCAAATCAGGTTTGAGGCTTGAACGACAGATAAAATCATTTGGCTCTGACTTCCTCGTCCTTTCTGCCTGACTAAAACCATGTTAAAACGGAAAAGAAAAACACCTATTTGAATCCACCCCCGAGAGAGCTTTCTCGTAGGCTAATTTAAATCTGCTTTAAAGCGGTTAATTTAGCACTATAATATTTGGATTCAGTATGAGTATATCCGTGGCTCAACGCCACGATGTGACACTACGGCGGCAACGATTCAAAACGAATCCTTTTGAATAAATCGCTTCCTTCGATCTGAGTTTTCGTGTAGCATTTACGGGATTCAACCCGACGTTTGCTTTGCAATGAGTCTTAAATCATCTATTTCACCATTGAAGCTTGAGAATAGAGATCATTTTAGTGAAAGAGATAACTCGCCGGGTTTTCACAGTCACATGTTTTAGAGCAGAATTTCTGCAAAGTCAAATCGCTTTAGTCGTGTAGTGTGATCTCTAACGTTTGATTCCGTTGGCTTTGGTTGGGCGAACGTGCGCTATTCAAGACCCGCTCTTCAACCTTGAGTATTTTTTTTATGAAAGTAAAAAAGAAATACCTTAAAATGAATTGTGTGTTAAAATGTGTGTAATGTAACCATGTTTCACGGTGTGTTACTGACCTGACTTGAAGAGCACCACTGCTTTCAAGCATGCAAACTCCGCTTCGCCGACTTGAAGGCTTCGAAACCGCGCGCTTATTTCCTGCAACATGCGAATGTCAGCCATTGTAGCCACTATCTTCTCTGCCGGCGTGTTATCCACATGCATTCCCGCCGCTGCCAGGAGGGGAGCCACTTCCAAAGGCATGTTCCACTGCACGGCGCCCATGATAAAGAGCTCCCGCCAACCTTCTTCGAGCAGGATCACCTGATCTCTAAACGGAAGGTTTACGAAAGAAGGAATGTTCCTTGCCCATTTCACAGAAATGAACAACAGCCGCGCGGCGGATTCACAGATAGTGTCGGGAGTGGAACAGTACAGCGAGGTAGCGATTTCTTGCTGAGGGGGATAGGGAATCCCAGGGGTTTGATGTGCAAACCGGTGCATTGCTTCCCGACAAGGTTCCGCCACTATAAGGCTCGTCAGAAAGTCGCTGCTCATGATTTTGCTTGCATATTCGTCTCCCAGTGAAGGTTTGAGAATGCGACTCGAATTCGGTTGCCTTTCTTGTTGAACGGCTGCAAATGTTACAAAAATAAACGCAAATAAGTCTTCTTAATAATGATAATAATTTTGATAAAAATTCTTCATGTCCGAATTAAACAATACTACGTACTCTAAGTCCTTAATCGAACCCGACAGAAACGAACCTTTTGAGTTAAATAATAAAAATGGTCTTTGTTGTTCTGTGTTGCTTTGTTTTACAAGGAAGAAACTTAAATTTTTTTTCCTGTTTTGTCCTAATCATTTTTTTGCTAAATGCGCTTGAAGATTATTGAGCAATAAACAATTGATGCTGCGAAAGAAATACAGTTCTCGCTCTATCTCAAATGCGTTTAGTTAGAAAACTTGAATAATGATCAAGTTCAAGAAGAATCCGTCAGATATTTTTTCGGACATTATGGAGACTGTTCACTGGCTCAACTGATAAGTTATTTCAGACTGCCTTAAATAAAACTAAATAAGCCGTCTTTAATTATTGTAGAAGAAATAAGCGACTGTACACTCTTCAGTTATGGAAGTTGCTCCTGAGAAATTGTCGTTTGAGCTTAAGATGCCGCAAGCTCTTTGGTTTTGCTTTTGAAATTAAATCACTCTGTGAGTTAAATGTCTTTTACTTTTGATGTCTGGGTTATTAACGAAATACAGAACTGCCAATTTTGAATTATTCAAAAGATTTAGAACACAATAGGGAATACTGATCTGAATACGTTCGTCGTACCACCATGAACAAAATATTGTCTGGAGGTGAGACGTGATGTATTATTTATGCAAGTCACAATGCAAGAGGGCGTTTCGAAATGTGGTACCGATGAAGAATCTTCACAAAGCTTTCTTCAACGAAATTTAAACACGGAAATTAAACGTCTAAAAAGCAGCATCGTTTGCGCGTGTATATTCACACACGTAACCGACCTCCGAACAGTGGCTTGAAAGAAATTCCGGTGGGAGCTGCGCCAAGCTAATGCAACCGATTTAAAATGTCTAACACTGGCCTAGGTGGCTCAAAGACAGAGCTATTAAAATTCATTACCGAGATTTTAAAAGTATCCTTTTATTCATGTTTACAGATTTTCTTCGACTTTTTTTTCACAAGAGAGAACATAGTAAAAACCAGGGAAAGATGACTTCACGTCAACTCTCTCTCTCTCTCTCTCTTAAAGTTAAAAAACTGACTTCAAAACTCCTTTTCCTACCGGCTGTATACGTCTGCCTTGTTAGCCACACAATCGTAGTAAATGTTTTTAGTTTGCTTTCAGTGCGGCTTTGAAATATGCGATGTTATCTTGAAATATAATTTCAAGCTTACAGAAACTTCTATTGTAGAATTCTCTTAGCGCCAGCCAGAGCATTTCAGTGTTTAAGACATACAGGTATATCTCAGTTACTGAATACCACCTTACCGTCTTCCATATAACAATATACAACTTGCATTTTTTGACACTTCTCTCGTTTTAAAATCATTTGAAACTTTTTATAGAGGGGACCAATAAAGGGTGATAAACGTCTTGATCCTAAGACGGGTTTCCAGAGAAACCAAAAGAAAGCATGGTGAAACAGTAGCTTACATTCCTTAGTTTATCCCACACGGCTTGACATGAAACTTGAGAGACAACAGAATTTGACTTAAACATCCCTTTGTGGTCTGTAGCTGTGTTCAACACTAAAAATATTTTCCCGCCTTATTTACCTATTTTGTTGATCCAAACGATCGTCTCTTGCGCGGAAGGTAGATGTACTGTGGCATCGGCACACACGCCTGTTTAAATAAAATATTCCTTGTTGTACAGTGGACTGATTTTGCGGATCATTTTTTAACGGTATCCGTTTGTTTATTCATTAGTATGCTGGCTTTACAACTACAAGTACTTGCCTACTGATTTTGGGAATCTTTTAAAAAATGAATTTCTATCCTGCGGTCTTAGCTCACCTTCACAGCGACTGAAAGTCAGTACACAATTTTCGTTTACTCTCCAAGCCTAGCCTGACGTAGATTACTGCGAATTCGGAAACACAGGAAGCGCTTCTATCGAACATCGCCACTGATAAACAACTCACTGACGGTGCAAAAAAATGTTTGAAAAATTTGCTGATGGCACTAATTTTTTGTTGTAAATTAACTGCGGTTTTTTAAATACTTCCACTGGAAAGGTCTCCTGCTTGTTTCAAATCACTGAAATTTACCGACTGATGAAAAGAAATGCCATGGCATTGAGTGGTCTTCGCAAGCTCATCTTCAGTCCAAAAAAGTTTCAGTCTTCCTATTTTGCATAGACTTTCCCTTTGTACTCGGAAGTTCAGGTCTTCATATTTAAAATAAAGTTGCATGAGCTCGTCTCGATCATATTACGCAACAACCTGTTTATAATAGAGTTAAATTGTAATGTTTGATTCAAACAACTGACAAAACGGCCAAGAAAATGAAAACTCATTGTTTACATCATCCGCGTAAGTTCAAGAAAAGATGTGTCTTAAAACCGCGTTTTAACTGGCACTTTCGATAAACAAGTTCTTCGCTCAAACAACCTTAGACATATAGGAAATGAAGAACAAAATTATATCGAGAGGAAACAAGATTAAAATGGGAACTATGCAACTAACCGCGGTATTTTAAGCTCTTTAAGTGCAAATACACCTTAAGAAAGGCGTTGTGCTGTTTAGGAAAGCCACGCGTTTTTGTTTATTTTATCATTGAGATCACACTGCTGGACCTAGTATTACAATAGTAAATCACTATCGATATTAATCTATTCAAAACAAGCGGCGTGGAGCTTCTAAATTGCCTATATTTCAAATAGACCATAATCGTGTTAACACCGGTACTCGAGCTTAGCAAAAGTAATATCCTTTAGCTATACGTGACAGTGCGAAGCAAGCATCATCT
Organism: Pachyseris speciosa; assembly: GCA_016490735.1. Lineage (NCBI taxonomy): Eukaryota > Metazoa > Cnidaria > Anthozoa > Scleractinia > Pachyseridae > Pachyseris > Pachyseris speciosa. Next base: position 15,481 of record JAEMWC010001426.1, read on the forward strand.
TTTTTTTTTCTTGCTCAAAGTGCGAGGTTCAAGAAGGCTTTAATCGTTATGGGGAAATTTTTCAGCATACAATGTATTGAGAAGACACAATAGAGGCATTTGTTCCCTCACTGAAAACTTAGTTTATTGTTTGGCAAAGAATGAGGGTGAAACACTTTTTCAAAAGAAAAGCACGACACGGTAGATCTAATGAACGAGTAGCTTCTTTCCAACTTCTTCGGAAAACTGCCACCGCAACATAAGAAGTCTTTTCCCAAAATAAACCTCAGATCTTCACATGTATAATGTTCAAATAATTCATTCCGCAATGCAAGATGTAACTCGCCCTCAAAGCAGCCGCCAAATGTTTTTCTTGTAAAGCAGTTGAAAGGCTTTTTTCACCTGTACTCATTAGTTCGACATATGCTGTTTTCGGGCATGGCCGCTGATTATCACTTGGAACAATTTACTGTTTTTCTAATCTTCCCGCGGTGTCGTGCTAGCTTTTCATTAAGACACATTTATTTACTCATTTTGTCGGGAAACTCTAATTTCTAAGCGCACTTCGCGAGCTTTTCTCGGAATAAATAAAGTTTAATTGCGAAAGTCCTTCGACCGCAGCTTGCGAAAATACACAGTGATTTGTTGTCACTGAAGAATGAGGCGAAAGTTTGACGTTTCCTTTTTATTATAAAGATTAATTGAAACTAATTGCTGTCTTCGAAATTCAACGTATTTAGGGAACAATGTGGCCCCGCTGGAGAATCAAAATACCGTCTTCCCAAACACATATCAAGTCTTCAAATTAGAGAAGATTCCAAAATATTAAACATTTTAAAAGTGGGTGAAACTATCGTGTTGCCTTTTACCCTTTGAAGTATTTCTGCCTTAAATTATCCTTAAAACATCAAAGACAACCCTAGAAATCGACTTTCAGAACTTTTCGACAAAATCCTGCAATTTTAACATTTTGGATCTCGCAAGTAAACATTCTGTCACCAAATTAAATTTTAATTTTTCGTAGAGAAGGAAATAGATACTTTTCATACCGTAGGGCAAACCAATTCCTTTAACAGAGCTTTTATAAACTGGGCGCTATATTTTAAACGATTTCCGCCTCTTTTGGCTTTAATCTCAGCGTTTTAGAATTGAAGACAAAAAAACTCGGTCAATTTGTTGTGTTCGTCGATTATTCAGCAATGATGGGTTAAGCCCCTCTGTAAAGATATGTGACAAAAACGAAAACAAAATTTATGATCTGGGTCATGTTTTAATTATTTTACCACGGAGTCGTAGTCGAAGGGCGTGATGTGTGTGAATATGAACTGTTGATGATACGAAAAGTAACTTTACGACTAATTTTCTCACTTACCAAACCGGTTCATTTTCACGTCGAGGCATTTTTGGAAGCGGCAGGCTTGACACTGATTCCTTCGCTTTTTATCAACAACACAATTGCCGTTTCCCTTGCAGGAGTAAACCATGTCCCTTCGCACGCTTCGCATAAAAAAGCCACTGCATCCATCGCACGTATACACCCCGTAATGCCTTCCGGACGAGATATCCCCGCACACTTTGCACAGAACTTCGGGCTTCCTTTCTACCGTTTCAAGCTTCTTCGGTGATGAGGTTTCTCGATCCATTTCGCGGTCTTCTGCAGAATTTAACAGTCAAAATAAGAAAGTCATAAAACCTCTCCCTGAGGTAAATTTATCGGGGCATGGCGAGTCGACGTGTAAAATTTTTCTCAGAAAAGCGCTTCATTGTGATCGCTATAAATGGTGATTTGGGTTTATTTAAAATTAAAAGATTTTCTGTCCTTTAGTCTTAGCCAATTTTGACTCCATGGAAATGAGAGGGAATTGGAAACAGTCTTTCTTCGGGCGTAATTTAAATACCACGACCAGAAAAATCAAACGCTCTGCCACCAAAAGTGGAAAAATAAAGATCGAGTCTACATTGTTGAAGGGAAAACATAGCTACAACTTGGTATCGTCTCCTAGCTAATGGGATTTTAATTAAAGGTAAAACCCTTTAAGAACTCTAAACTTTTAAACTCACTACACCGAAAACTTCCGTAGCTTGTCATTCAGAATCCTCTGGAATGAGCACAGCTTGAAGTTTTGATCATCTTACCTACTACAGTTTGTTGATCCACGTCCATGGCGAAAACTTGAAAGAAAAATTAAACGGCTTGTGGAAAATTTGCGAATTCTTCGCTCACCGTTCTGGCGTTTTATAGTCCCTCCACGCACTGAAGGGGCTTTTGGACTTGTACACTGCCAGCGCACCTTGTAGTTTGGCCAGCCCAGCTGCCGTAGATGTCACGTGACGCTACCGTGTTGTGATTGGTTAGTAGAGCTAATTAAACTTGGGTGCCTAAGTGAAAGCCCATGTAGATCAGTAACAGCTTTGTAATTTAATCTGCTCATCAATGACTTTTGTTTGGGCGGTAAAGTGTTTTCGCAGCTTTTTTACACTTTTATTCGCCATCAAAACAATTAGAAATCCATTGCTTTGAAATGTTGATTTTATGCATATAGAATTAGAAGATAATATGTTCGACACGTGCTGCCCAAATACGCGCAACACATCTTCCGTATTAGAGGTCATCACGTTTACCAGGACATACCCATTAGCTTTGGTTTGAGCCGGACGGAAACATATAAGATGATACCGGTTTTTTTTTTTCAAGGCTCTTGGCAAGATGCTATTGTGCCCTTTAATTACAGTATCACCGCATTCAAAACTGCTTGTTTTCTTACAAACGGCTCATATCACACCATGAAATTTAATTATCGGTCCGCATTATGTGTTTAGTGCGTTCTGTGTGAATATAGGTAATTTGTGGCACGCGCAGCTTCACACAAAACCCTGTGAATGCAGCCACACGAATGGTTTCAGCTGCATTGTGATGATTTAAATGTTTTTTTTTTCTCTTCTTAGATTCAATTCGTTCATATAGTCTAGCAGTTACGCTGTTGTACAAAATATTGAACAAATCAAAGCTTGGTGTCTTTGGCTCATTGTCTGAGGCACCTGCCATTGCGAAGCGCGTCAAGTTAAGATTAAATAATAATAGCGAAGTGATTTTTTTCACACTGCTGTCACAAAAATAGTTTTAATTGTGATTTGATTTGAAAACTTAGCTTCCGACTGTCAACATAAACTGTGATGTTAATAAAGGATGCACGGACTTTAGTCTTGTGCTTACCTTGTGACAAAAGTACAAATCTTTAAAACCCTGAATTGCTTTGTAGCTTGTCGCTGATTTCATCGCAGGCGACGACAACATTTTCATCCGCATAGATTACAAGACTACGCAGTTTTCGCGCATTGTAAATACGGAACGGATATTTTACTATCACCAACTTAAATGTATAATTGATAAGGAAATGTCGATACTTGTTTTTGCAAAAAGGGGACGTTTTTTAATAAATAGTTACCGGCAAAATTAACGCTTTTAGCCGCACAAAATACACAGTTTCGTTTTAACTTCCGTTCAATAAAAGTATCATTTTCATACTTTTTCTTAATGCTTCGAAAGAAAGCGGGATATAGACCTTCTTGTTAACTCGAAACGAAGGCAGATTTTCTGATTCTGATTTGATCCCTCGCAAATCAAACCTTCTTTTACCTTGAGCCATAAGAAGCAATTTCTTACAGCGGTATTAAATCCAAATAAACGAAAATTTTGTCAACTTGAACACTTTCAAGTTTCGCGAAGTTTTTTTGAGTTTATCCTTCTCGTTACCTGAGAATAGGCTGTGATTATTTTTTAGTTTAAATTTGAACTCAACCGACCAAATGCACTGCATAAAACGACCGTCACAAAAGATACTCATCTGTATCAAGCCAGCCAAACAAAGCGTAATTGTCTCAAACCAGTAATTAGCTACGTTTTAGGCCAATTACGACGAGCGAGGGCAGAATGAACAAAAAGGGGCTTGAATCAGGATTGACATTTCCAGATAAATAAAGAGTTATGAGCTCCTAAAAGTATACACTTTGACGATCATCTTATCCCAAGCAGATGGCAGGAGTGAATTGGCATTTGTTCTTGAAAAAGTAAATTCAAATTTCCTCGCAATTCGCCGTTGTTTGTTTTTCCACTCTTAGTCGGTCTTAGTTGGAATGATATGTTTCCTGTAAAGTGACTTCTTTGTTTTCTGCGAAAAGAGCACGTTTTTAATGCGATTTTAATAAAACGAGAATAGGCTTAATGTCATTCACAACAACAAACCCGAGATAAAGCAATCAAGAAACGTTTGTGACTATTTACACAAGTTAAATAGCCTCCTTTAATTTCGCTTACCACCGTAACTGCCAACAGCGTGATTTTATTTAATGTTCTCTTGTCGGTCGTTTTCCCATCAAGCCGAAAATCATGCTGATCACGAGTCGAATGCATTTATAGAAGCAAGGCAGTAAGATAGCGGGTATCTTAAACTAGAGCCGTATCACTTTAACAACTGATATATACACGTTATCTTTTAACGAGTGGGCTGATGTTTTCCCGCCGATTGTAAATCTATAGATCTGATTATGTTACAAAAGATGACTGAAACATGCATGGAATTTCGTCAAGAAATACATGGTGATCACATAAGAAGTCTAAACTGTCAGGCCACGACCATAGACAACTCAAAGCAGCCGGAAAAGAATGGCAAAATGATATTTGTACAAAAGTTCCAACACTTTACCCCGGAAAATCTCAATATTGTTGTCTAATTAACATTTAGGAAGATAGGAAAGCATTTTAAGTAAACACGAAACCAATACTGATCGATTTTGAGATGTTGTACCTACAAATTAAAACACAGAGAAAAGGGCAACAAATTGTTATATATATATATATATATATATATATATATATATATATATATATATATATATATATATATATATATATATATATAGCCGTTTTTCCTTTGAAACTTTAGCAATTTCGGTCTCCCTTTTGCAAACGAAAGTTAACAGGCCTTCTGCGCAAAAGTGAATCTCCGGTGTTTAATGAGAAGTAAAATCTACTCTTTTCATCTTTAAAAGCAAAGACAATTCTAGTAGTTTCACCTGCCCTACCTCTGAGGTGTATTTCCGTGGATGAAATCTTACTGGCACCGTTCCCAGCCGTAAGTATTATTTTTTTAGAGTTCGATCTGCTATTGCTCGTCTCTTAGCAGAAGAGCATAGAGATACCGAGGTACATATTCATTTCATAATTTGCTTTCTGCGTAGATGACACAATTCAGTTTTCACTTGCGTCTGGAAGGAAAAAAAACCTTTTCAGTACGGACATGATGAAAGGCCGGGAATAGTAAGCTTTACTGTCGTTATATACTACTTTTGATAGGTAGAAAGAAATATCGGTTGTGGTAATTCACCTTATTATTGATGAACTTCTTGATTGAATTTAATTCAGATTTTACAAAGATCCATAAGACAAACTGTAAGCCGATGGTCTGAAAACTTGGACAGCTGCAGCTGCAGCAGCAGCACCTCAGAACGAGTCAGCGCATGCGTGTAGGCAAGCTGTATATATGCAGACCAACTCTCTCACGATGATGATGATGATGAATTTCGAGTTCTCCAAACAGAATTCAAACCTGTCACCTTTCGGGCATCACTAATTCGGATGCTCTACCACTAAGCTACAGCAGACATCGTTTCATGGCCCACGTCTCACGCGTTTTCTGTAGTTCAATGGTAGCGTCCAATTTACTAACGGGATGGTTATAGCTTCGACTCCTGTTGAATGAACTCGATATTTTTTGCCATGTGACAATACAATAAACCATATCTTTCATTTAGCTACTCACCAACGGCTTAAAATATATACCACATCACTTACTCTCAACTCCATTTTGTATCACAGGCTACTATTCCAGATGAAAACATTCAGACACAACACAAAAGACAACGCCTCAACGCATAGCGTAACTTAAAACAGAGGGATTAGTGCCTGGAGGCAATGATACCATAGATGTTCTCCTTGTAGATCTAGACTGACACATATAAATTTAATTCCACGATTGGTGATATAGAAGAAAGCGAAGAAACCTAACAGCTGGGCGCTAATTAAAGAAGTTAACATTTGACGAAATATCCACTTGGACGGTAAGTCCTTTGATATTATAAAGGCCCCTTTTACTTTTCGCAAATGCATATTTGGACAACTGAATTGACACAGCGGCAGTTCACAGACAACCACGTGTCCAAAAAAGGCGCCAAAACATAGGACTGAAACCTAAAACGACTAGAAATGTTTTTCTGAGAAAAGAGATATATAACCAGTTTTGAGGAAGCTGTACTATGTAGGGCAGAGAATTATAATTCCTTTGTTGAATAAAGCACAGTTGAGTCAAATACGATTTTTTTTTCTTTTTTGCCCCGCCATGCGTTTAAAGCATGCCTCCTGGATATATACCATTCGGTGTCTTGAGCCGTCCTGCGGACACAACTTGCTTAATTAATTCACGTCAAAGTGTGAACTCCGCCTCTACGAGTGAATGAGCTTTTAACCTCCACTGAAGCTGAATTACCAAACGAAATTAAAACGCAGGCAATAGTAAAAGCCTTTCGCTGCCACTTTTGAAACTCTGCGTGCTGTTTTCTCTCCAAGGCGACTGCGTTTGCCATTCGTCTGGTTTTTGAAAGGTCTCAGTACACAAAAGTACACAGTTACATTTCTTTAAGGTGGCTACTTCAATTGGGTAAAAGACGTTTGTTGTTTAGAATTGGCTGTCAAGTGTCTGCGACGTGTTAATCCTGCAGTGAGCGCCAAAAAAAGTATTCATCAAAAATCCAGCTGATTCACTAAAATGTATTAGTTTAACTATTCTGACTTAAATCTCTAAAATAAAAAACAAGACAGTCCAACTCTTTCAGAAGACGATTTGTTAACACGGCAAAATGTCTAAAAAATAACACTTCTTTAGACACTTTTTCCCCATCAACACTTTAATCATTTCAGTTTTTGAATTCGTTTTAACCTGCTCAAACAAATCAATGTTACGGTTCTATGGTTATCGAAAATGTCCTTGAGGGACAATTAGGACATCATCAAACATCTTATATTATTTTTTTCACAGCTTATTCAGCATGTGCATGACAGTTTCAGTTATGAGAATTTGCACATTTCTCACTGCTACTCTGTAAAATGAATAGTTTAAAACTATTCATAACTATAAATTAAAGGGGCTATGTAATAGATAATTTAATTTAGCTTGAAGTCTAAACTCAAGCAAACCAAAACTACGACCATTTATTATACTTAAAATGGCCTTCGACGTCCAAACGAAGGGCATTGAAGCAACGAGGGAAAAAAGACAATCTGCTTCACGGTATAAAATCATGTCGTTCTCGCAGAACACAAGGCAAACCCTGAAAAACAGCGGCCTGACTCTTTTAAACTGCAATATACTTTTCCACCCTGACCATCCGTGGCCTAGAGCGATTGCTAACAGTCTCACCACACTAGTATAGAGTAGTTTTAAACGAAACTGAACCGTTAGTTTAGATTTTCATCAATGTAAGTATCCTTATACTAAAACCGAGAAGCATATATAGCTACTTTAAAATACTCGAAATAGTTGTATTGAAGAAAATATGTAAAAACAAGTGTTTTTTTTTTCCTGCAAGAAATTATGAAAAGAATAAAAGCAATTCACTAAACGCGACCTTCATACCTCGGCTCTAGAGCTCATGTTTACAGTTTTCGTTCGACCTTAAAGCTGATCGTGTTATTTGCGTTGTCAACGAAAGTAAAAAGTGCAAATGCAACGAAACCGGATAAAAAATTCTCGAAACTCTTCCACCTTAAAGCCAATGAAAGCTGAGAACAGCTTCCCAATTTCCATCTCATTTTTATCCATTTAAGAGCCGGCCAAACGATCAGGAATTTTTGTCCAACATAGTGTTTGCTGCACACTACACTCGATAGCCGTGAATCGGCAAACAATGTTAGACCAAATGCGCGACAAAATGAGTCCGCTTTTTATGTATTAGCGTTGAAATTCGACATTATTTGTTTTCAACTGGTTGCTTTGTTGCGCTCGATCGAGCTCTGATGGCAGTGCCAGGGTAGCGAAACGATCAAACATTGTTCGTAGCCCAAAATGTTGGGGATGAACTGAAACTTTGTGATCTAGATCAAATATGGGAAACGTTGATGGAGGCGGCTCAACGGTCAAACATGTTCTACCAACACAATTTTAGATTAAAATGTTTGATTGCTTAGCCGAGGCTATCGATGGCAAATTTATATATAGTGAAAGCGAAATAGCCATGAAATCCAGTTGAATACATGCTCGTCAGCAACAATGACAACTTTCACAGGGCCCACGCAGCAAGTTTGCAATTGGGGGGAGGGGGTGGGGAGGGCTCACTTCGAACGCTTTAGCGTGAGTCAACTAGAGGGATCCGGGGCATGCTTCCCCGGAAAATTTTCAAATTAAAGTCTTCTAAAGTGGCTGGAAATGCATTTAAGACTAACATGGTGTGGTGAGACTTATATACTTTAAGCAACAAAAAAGCGGTGATTTAAAACAAGAATTTAATTACCTTTTCGCTGAACTAATCAGTTTTCGGTATAATATTAAATAGGAAAGTAACTTCGACTTTATTAGTATTACTTGCCTTTTACTGTTGAAAAGTGGTGGGTAGCCCCCCAGCCCCTCCCCCTGCGCGGTCCCTGCGAGACATGGGCAATAAAAAACAAAAATCCTTCGTGCTTAAATGTTTTGAACGAATTCTGGCAGAAGCTGGAGAGAAATTCAAACAGATACAAATTCTAACTGAGTGAAAGATTGGTGAACATAAATGGCTGATAAATAGTATATACGACCCTAAGATGAAAGCTTAAATACTTAAATAATGTGCACTATATATAGCTATTTATGTCAATGAGCGATCACGATGTAACCCTCACGTTACGTTCTGATTGGTCAAGACGAGTTTGCGATTAAAGTATAGAGGAATGAATAAAGTCACGAGCCAAATAAGTGCGTGTGGTAGTGTGTGTGTATTCTAGCAACGCACGGAGGACGTGAATAAGGTTGTAAGAACATCAGTCAGAGAACTTCTTTGCTCATAACGCGTTTTGACGTCATCCGTAGCACTGCCAAAATCATGGGGCACCCAACGAGCCAAATCAACTAAACGGTGTTTGAAGTCTGTTTAAAGTGATGTTTCGTTAGCTGGAAGAATTTGATTTATTGGGTTTCAGTTAGCTGAAATTTTAATTGCTCAAAAATGTTAGGGAACAAAATCTCCCTTTGAGAAAATGCTAGCTGAAATGAACTTTCTAAGAACTTTCTAGGGAACTATTTTCTTTCCGAAAATGCTAGCTGACGTTTTTGACGGTCAAAAACAGCAAATATGACCTCAGTTTCCGAAAACCTAAGAGTTCCATTGCAAATCTTTTACTTGAGGCCACGTTTCAGGTACAAAAATCCGAGTACTACCCTCTACCGAACAGATATCTACCATTTGTCGTTGGGTGCCCCTGAAAATCTATTTGTTGAATTGCTAAGCGTGTACCCAGTGATATTGATTTTTTGCTTAATGATTGAACATCTGAGAACCTATCAAAAATGTTAATAAAATGAGTGGACTTTGAATGAGAATACATATTTGATAGAGGATATTTCAAATGTAGGTGAACAATTTATCCCGGAAGATGAGAAACACTGTCACATTTATGTAGGCAATTTAGTAGTGAGTATTTTGCAAAACGTAAACTCAAAACAAAACAGACTTTAATCTGCAACAGTATTTGCATTTATTGATGTTTCATGTCAACTCAACATGGAGAATTATTTTGCCCCACTGCTTTTTTTTTATCCCTGCGAGAAAACAGAAAATAATAGCATCAGTTAAACGCATACGAAATCCCCCCCCCCCCCCTCACAACCCCCGGCGTATTCAACTGACTTGAAATTCAGGTTAATTCAAGGTACCTTCAATGAATAGCTTATGAAATTACACATAAAGACAATTGAGTTAAATTGCATAACAAACATTTTTTTTTTCAGATATCTCAGCCACGAAAACTGTTTTTCTTAACCGAGCACAAACCACCATGATAAGACGGTCTTAAATTGTGTCGTAGCAATGCACCAACTGCACCCATCATCAGGTCGGAGAGGAAAACAACATCGTGGTCGTCCAAACTGTACATACGTTGACACCCTGTACATGGATACTGGTCTTATGATTGAGGAACTGGGAACAGCAATGAAGGATATAGATTTTTGGTCCAGGATTGTCCGGAACTGCACCCAACTATTACCAAACAATGTTTATTTTTCAATTTTGTGTTAAGGGGGTCTTCAGATGGGTGTCAAGGGTGATGGCCACTGTTATACAAAAACATGAAAACAGGAACCCGCGAGCCGGGAGAATATGCTCTCACTTACATATATATTGCGGCAAGCCCCGCGAGTCAGTTGGTCAATGATGTTATTCGCCCGAGCCAGAACCTCGTCATATGACTTCAACAGAATCACGTTTCTACCAGCAATGTATCTAAGTTCATGAATATCGACTTGGCTTCCAACGCCAATGGCTATCATGTGAACACCTAGGGACTGAACCAGATGAGACATAATCAACGGAAGGGATTCGCGTAGCCTTTTTGCCAACAGTTGATCAGTTAGACTTCAAACTGAAAGATGTCAGTCATCAGTGATCCAGGGAAATTTAGGACACCTAGTAGCATTATATATTGTTTAAGCTGTACCGGGGAACCGGGTACGGTTGAAAGATCTTCCAAGCTTGCTAGATTTCTAAATAATTTAGTTTTCTGGTTTTCTGCATTCTGCAAGCTCCAGCTCTCTGGGTGGTCTGTTCAAAATTAGTTTATCCCAGCAGTGTATCTAGCAAATAGCATTGCCCGTTTTGCAAACAAGCGTTGGCTATCGTGGTCATAAAAGTACGTCTACGACCATTAGGCTGGTAGTTGTCTCTTTCTGGATAGCCTGCATAACAGTCGTTTATTTAGCCGAACGCGAGGCACGAGACATTTGGCACGGTTTCAATTATTTCAATATTCTTAACTCTGTTTCGAAACATGACTATTGTTATGTCCTACCCTTAGATCTTCGGCAGGCTTAATGACTATTTCACTTCCGCCATGCGTTTGCCCATCAGTCATAATGATACATGTCCTAGGTACTCCAACTCTCGGTACCCCCTTGAAAATCTTTTCCGTAACTTCCTTCAAAGCTAAGTCAGTGAGAGTTGAGCCTCCACTGTATTTCATTTGGCTGAAGGTGTTTTTAAGTTCGTGCAATGAATACAGAGCAGAATCTTCCAGCGTCAGCTCAATAGTAACTTTATGATCATACCTTATCAGGGCGAACCTTAAATCGAAAAACACAGCATTACCGCTGGTTGAGAGAGAGGATATTTTAGTAGAACCTTAAATTTACCTCAATGACTAAAGAAAAGAACATTCTTAACAACGATGATGATGACGATGATGGTGGTGGTGGCAGTGGTGATGATGATGGTGGTGGTGGTGATGATGATGATGGTGGTGGTGATGGTGATGATGATGATGGTGGTGGTGGTGATGATGATGATGGTGGTGGTGATCGTGGTGGTGATGGTGGTGGTGGTGATGGTGGTGGTGGTGGTGGTGTTGCTGATGGTGGTGGTGTTGATGATGATGATGATGATGATGATAATGATGGTGGTGGTGGTTGTGGTGGTAGTGGAACACCGATTACGAACACATTGGGTCTGAATTAACCCACTAGATCATCAATTGGAACCACCACCTCAGATGCACTGTAGAGAATTCCGTCTAAAACTGAAGCTTTAGCTTTCGTTTCAATAGAAAAACTTTAGTTATTAAACACAAGGACTCGAAAAGTATGATACCGACCTGGTGCCACTGTTTGGAAAGTGAAAGCGATTAACAAAGAGCTTTAGAAATTGAATCACTTTGTTGAAATTAACTTGGTGCACACTCCCGGATGCGTCGATGACCAGAGCAACGTCCACAGCCTTCGTGCATCCTGAGGAGGGGAGGGTTACTAACAGTAAGAAAGAGATACGAAAATAACGCCTCCAGATTAAAACTGTGAATGCAATAAAGCTTTATTTCATTGATTTTCTTCGAAATTTCATAAGGTTGAGAAATGCTGTTATGGTATCAAAGAGCATTAATTCTTTTGTGATTTCTTTCTTAAAGCTTTAATGTGAATTACAGAATGAATATGAAACATTAAGTACCAGAGATGAACAAAGCTTGAAAGTCTGGACAATGGAAAACAAAATAGATCATTGTTCTAAATATCTGTTGCATTACGACCCATACATAATAAAGGTATGATAATTACCGTATCCTCCATAAGGTGGCTTTTTCTGGTCAATAAGCTCATAGAAGTAAGCTCTGAACGCTTTTCCTACGCACAGTGATTTAGAATCTTCTAATTTACAAGATTTGAACGTTTCTCCAACACAAGCGCGTTTACGATCTGTGGGGTACCTGCGGTATATAAAAAATTAAGATCAAACGTGGGATACCAGTGATACCAGATAGGATTGAATTCTTAATGGGATTTCCTCTCACTGATTATTTTAGTTTATATAATAACCAAATCAATGCGCGCGCTCTGATTGGTCAATCAGCTATGGTTTATTGTCACAATAAACTCATGGAAATTTCGCGCGTCTTCTAAATTATTTTATTTCATAGGTACTGAGATTTATCCACGAAAATCATAGTGAATAAAATTGGTACTGATTCTACTCGTAGCCAACCAGGAGCACGAAAGACAAAATTTCACCGTGAAAGAAAAATCGTTCGTCCAATCAGCAACGCGAACGACAAAATTTCACTAATGATGAATGAACGTACTGAAGGATAAGTCATCCTAGAGCCGTTGCACAAAAACTCGCGCGCTTTGTAAAGTGGCCGAGGAAGGTTTGCTTCTGTTTGCTCAGTTGAAGAATTTATGTTACAACCCGAGAACAAAAATACCGCTCAAAAAATTGAACAAGATGTAAGATTGCTTGAAAGATTTTTGAAAACAAAGGACGAAGACCGGAAAATTGAAGATATGCCAGCGGTTGGGCTAAATGAACGCATTAACGAATTTATCATCTCTGTCGGCACAAAAGATGGCAACGAGTTCGAGCCGACTTCGCTTCGAAGTTTAATGGCCAGCTTCGAATGCTTCTGAAACAACCTGTCCGTTGTCCTCTGACTCCCAGAATACCAGTAAGCAGTCCATGACACTGTTCAGTGGAGCTGTTATTCAAGGTGATAATTTTTCCATTCACATAGATCTACACTGTAAATCAGTCTCCGATGGTTGCCACAAATCTGTCAAGTCCCGAAGCGACGAAATGGAAACGTCCGAGGCCTTTGGAACTGGAAAGTGACTCTGTAGTTTATTGGCATGGCTTGCTTTATTAATAGACATTGGACTTTACTACTATATGATGTACACAGTAAGTGTTATAGATTTTATAAGCTTTCATTAACTTAGTTGTTGTTGAGCGATTTTAAACTAAACTTTTTACGCTTTTCATCTCCCCATTCGTGCAGTTTGTGTATCAAATACTACACGAAAAAATCTCAGTACCTATGAAATAAACACATTACAACATGGGAAATGCTTTGTACGATTTTTATTCACTCGTTGATACGTATCAGAAAACTCACTCGTTCGCTGCGCTCACTCGTTCGTTTTCTGGTACTACTCAACTCGTGAATAAAATTCGTACGCGCGCATTTCCCATGAAGTAATCTCTATATATAAAAGCAATATACTACAAGTTTCTATGGTTTATAGGGAAGAATTCGTAAATCTAGTGTTTTTCCAACATCTCGCGCGGCTTATAACAGTAACAGTAATTTATTTACCCACGTTAACATCTAAGAGCACAAGTGCTCGTTCGATATACAAACGTGCATTAAGTCTACAATTATAAAGTTAAATGTATGTTCTAAAATCTATATACACATGAATATGATAAAATATAAAATTACAGGAAATTACTGAAAATTACAGCTGAATAGAACTTAGCTTAGACTTAAAAATATTAACATTATCGGCCACCTTGACATCTTGAGTTCTGGAAGTTTATTCCATAATTGAACGCACTTATAAGCCTATAAACCAGCCTATAAACCATAGAAACTTGTGGTATATTGCTTAAATTGATTTGCACCAATCGGATGGTGCTTGCGTCAGCACGAGGTAAAATGTGGCACGAAAGTAAGATATGCGTGTTTCAAAGTAGAAACAAAATACCAGACAGGCATAAGATAAGGCATAAACGAAACATTTCGGATCTGCGATATGAGCTAGAAGAGCATAAAATAAAGTGGATTTTGGGCAGACAGTCCTGACTGAAGCAATTCGTAAAAATTCGTTCATAAAGTTTTATATGATATTATGGGAAAAGAACACGTAAAAAGAACAGGAAATGAATACAAGACGGGATAAAGAACAGGCTGGGAATCACTGAGGTGCCGGCCTCGGGGCTATCAGACGTGTTAGAAACTTGGTTCCCTGTGAGACTCTTATTATAATTTATAAAGCTCTCATCCAACTTTACTTTGATTACCGTAGCTCTGTATGGGGCAGCATAGGTGTGTGTCAATCTGAGAGACTCCAAAAACTACAAAATAGGGCTGCACCCTTAATCACTTTCTCTGACTTAAATATTAGATCGTCTACTTTACTCAGTGACCTCGGTTGGGATTCCCTGGAGCTAAGGCGTTCTAAGCAACTAGCAATCATTTTGTTTAAGATTCTCCATAATCTTGCTCCGACTCGTTTAAACATTCTTTTAAAAACTACAGCCAGTGTTCACTCACATAATCTAAGAAATTCAAAATTCAACCTTTTCGTTCCTAGACCGAGTACTGAAGCAGGCAAACCAAGTTTTCAATATCGTGGCTCTGTTCTCCGGGACAGCTTGCCTTTGAGCGCTAAAATTCAGCCAACTATTAGTTCCTTTAAGCCATGCATTTAATTAATATTGATAAGTAGCCACTTTACTCATAAATACATACAAATACTTATTATTATTATTATTATTATTATTAGTAATAGCTATAGCCTGTGTAATAGCCTTGTACAGACAATAAATTTAGTTAGATAATTTAATTGGTTAAGTAATTAATTAATTGTTTTTAAAACACGGCTCGATGGAAGAGCATGTAAATGAATTGATACCGTGTATAAATAAAGTTTTACTTTACTTTACAAACAAGAGATAATATCAGGGCCGTAGCTCGTGTGAGGCAAACTGAGGCACTTACCTTGGTAAAAGGTTTGAATTTACCTTGGATATTTTTCTTCCTTGTGTGTGTGTCTTACGAAAAATATAAGCAGGCTGTATTGAAAATAACAAACGAATATTGGAGAGATGGTTTTTTGCACACATTGCCTCGGTGTCAATTTTCGTCTGGCTACGGCCCAGATTATGGGCTATTTGCAGCTGGTCAGTCACGTGGTACAAAAACGCCATGCAAGAGGGCAAGCAACGCACTGGGAAATGATAAGCAAAGAGTTTACATCATTTAAAATGGTACTTTTTTTTTGTTTGTCTTGTCCCAGCGCGTTGCTTGCTCTCCAGCATGGCTTTTTTGTACCACGTGACTGACCAGCTGCAAAGGGCCCATTCTTTTAGATTACATGTCCACTCAAAGAATGAGTTGATTCAAGTTAGAAACCTTTGAAGTTAGAGGGATTTGTTCATGGTCGTCTCACCTCGCTAAGACCTGGCTAAGAGAACCATTTTTGGACCAACATTCTCCATAATACTGTAACGCAAACCACTGAAGGTTCTGACGTTTGGCTGCGGCTGCACAACGACACGCCAAGCTAAAAATAATAAAATTCTTGCATCTAGTGTCTGACATTCTCAGTCGGTCAGGTAAGTTTTCAATAACTTTCGAAAGTAATTAACTACCCATTGCCTTTATCCGACGAGATCTAGTATTTGATAGCCTGCGTGCAGACGTCTCTATTTCCTGTATAATGCTCGCGGAAAAGGGCTGTTTCGTAGACGTCTTTTTTCCGCGTCCAACAAAGGAAATTGGAGACGTCTGCACGCAGGCTAGTATTTAATGGTAAAAAAGAGAGCTGACAACAAAAGCCTGAACAGCTCTACCAACTAAGGTAAAAAGCCAACTAGGAACTCACATCATGATCAAGGCGGAAAAAAACGTGCGTGCTAGAAGCACTATTGGTTTTTATATATTTAATGTCTGTCTGTCTGTCTGTATTTATTATCATTTTTTTCTGGAAAATAAATACACTATTCAACTGTTCAGTTAAGAAAAAGTGGCGCGAGTTTTGCTAACAGATCACACAGAGCTAAACCAAACACGAATTACTTCGATAATCAATTGAAAACCGCTCTAGTTAATATGATTGCTCCTATGATTGTCCTATTATGTGTATTACCTCAAGAGATAAGGCTGCCAATGTTTCCAGTCTATCCTGATATTAGAGTATGGATTACGGTCACTGAACAGCAACACCATTTCTCGCGCGACGTCCTTCCGACAGCCTTTCTTGGTCCAGGTATTTTTCTGGCACGCTCCTGCCAAATAAATTAACTGACTTTAGATACAGCTCTCAAGCTGAACCGTAGGCTGCCCGACTTTTCAAAGTGGCTAGATTCTTCTTAGAGTTCATCAACCTTTTTGGAGATAAACAAAATTTTTAATGTATATCGCAATAATCTAATGTTGAGGCCAGGAGGTCACTTAATACTGAAGTTTTGGCGCTGTCCCTATAGATAAATAACTAAGTAAAAGAATGAAAAGAAGAATATTTTAAACCCGAGAGTTGTTTAAGAATTTGCAGAAAACGCGCAAATTCCACGTCGTTAGCTTTGATGTACCATGCATCCCTCAGTCTTAATGCTTTAGCTTATTACAGAAACACCTACGACGCAGGAAAATCTGTCAAAGGTGATACCACTGAGAGGTAAACACCTCGCTAAGGCTGACCTCGTCATGTTTGTTTGTTCTAACCGTTGTGTTGAATACAGACTTGCTGCCAAGTCGAAACGAATTAAAAATGCTTTAGCTCATAACAGAAACAGTTACGAAGCAGGGAAATCTCTTAAACTTAAAACCACTGAAAGGTAAGCACCTGGCTAAGGCTGGCCTCGTCACGTTTGTTTGTTCCAACCGTTCTGCTTTACTTGTCTATCTGATCGGTAACTAAACTTTCTTTAAGGCGTGAACCTATTTAAGGCCAACAAATAGGGTTGGTTCCGAGGGTATTAGCCTTTGAATGAGTCGACTGTAAAGACCCTTGCGATATAGAGAATGAGTGGCGTTCGTAGCAACAGTAGTTCCCCTTAACTGTAACACAACTTTAAAATGTGGTTTTACAGTTGAAGGGGAGTTATTCTATCGGGAGCACTCATTTAAATCATTAGGGAAACCCTTACAGAGGTAGGTACTTTTCTTAGCTGACGCCATGTGAGTGGTGACGTGGCAGTAACTGATTGACACCTCCCACGCCGCTGGCTTTTTTATGTAAATCATAAAGTAATGCTCTTACCTGATGCTGATCCTTGAGATGCGAAGTTGAAGGAAATTAGAAGAAGGACAAAAACCTGTAAAACTTTGCACAGAATAGGATTTAATTAGAAATTCTTCGAAATAAGGAAGAACGAAAATGAGGCCTAGAGCCAAAGGAACTCCCGATATTTTTTAGTTTAAGAAGAGATGACTTCTGTTGAACTGTTTCTTCTCACCTGTATTATCTAAAGTGGAACTTGATTCATACAGCCATTCAGTTAACAAATCTTTAGAAAACAATGGCCATTCACATAAACCCTATTGCAATTGAGCAGCTTGAATTTCATCCTGTATCTTCTGTTTTTATTTCATTTTATTTTATTTTAAAAATCCTTATTTGTCAGTGACCGTTTGAAAAAGCCACTGGACAATGATTTCGGCTATGATCCTGATTATTTTGTTGTCGAATTAGAAGTTGATTTGAACCCCCTGTTGGAAGAAATCGCTCCCAACTAAGCATGAAAGTAAGTAGCTTTAACCATGATTATGAAGAAACCGAGTTTCATATGTTTCTAGGTCTTCTTTTTGTATCTCTCTTTCTCGCTACTGTGTCTCTAAGGGAGATAAGAAAGACAGAGAGTATATTTTGCGTAATGTCTCTATTTCCGCGTTCTGGTATAAAAAACAATTTATGAAATCTTCGTTTTTTTTTTTTGTTGTTGTTGTTGTGTTTTTTTTAACCTGTACATGTACCAATAATTAAATTTGTTGTTATACGTTTATCAGATCGGCGAGATCATTTCCTTGCTTAGCGTTTTTCTCAAAAGCCTGTACAAAAATTAGCAAAACTTACGTTTTCTCATCTTGAAATATAATGATCCAGGAACTCTGCTTGTCCTTATCCTCGAAATTAGAGTGTAAGTTTGAACAGTGTGATGGAGTGAGTACACTTGGCTGCAGTTCACGGTGTCAGAAATAAAAGTAACCAAGGTCACGAATCACTCTTTTTGATATATAAACGAGGTTAGTGAGGCTATTTTGAATACGAACAAAAGAATAATTTTAAGGCATTCATTACCTTCTTTATAAGGCCTCTCCTCATAGTAAGGATTACGTGCACCGATGGGTTCCCTGTGCCATGTAGATTCCTTAGTTACAATGTTTCTTTCACCTTCCAAAAATACAACCTCTCGTTGATGTGGTGTCACTACAAGCAAAACACAGTCCCTTCCAACCATTTATTGTTTATAATTAACGTTGGAGCTATTTTTAAATTCAGTTTATATTTGAAATGTTACTTTGATGAGTATAGAGTGGTATACGATAACTGACGGGAGCGAATTTCAACTTACCTATATTCTGTTACTGATATGGTTCAGCTGAAAGAACTTAGAACAATGATGAACAGTAGGAGAATATAGCCCTAAAGGAGCTGCAACTTAGTCGGTTGCCATAGTTATCTGTAAAACTGCTCTTTCAAAGGTACTCCTTTATTTTGCTCACCGTTAAAATGCAATATGATATCTTTCTCGGTTGCTTTAGCTAAAAACGAGTCTTTCCGTTCAGTGTAATTCCAAGTTGCACCTTAAGCGGTTACTACATCGAAAAAGTGACGCCTTCGCAGTTTTGGAAATTAAACTGATCGAAAGGACAATAACGTCTTTCCCAGTGAGTATTTCCGTGAACAGGGTTCAGCTCACTGTGGTCATAACTGCTGACGTTATAAGTATTAAGATTTGTGATTTTCAATGATTCAATGGTTTGATTCAGACGTTTTCTCTACTCTTCGCGTCTTGTGTAGAATTTCCCAGTTGTGAAAAGCGAATATACTTCTAAAAGCGAATTGGAAATATACACCATTAATATTCTGGTGCCAAGAGACGACATGGTTTCCTTGGATTCCACTGAGTGCACTCAAAGGTTTCAAAGGTTTCTTTATTTCCACACATACAGTAAATACATACAGTAATGCTCGAGTGGCCGATCTATTATTCATTGTGAGACAACACTATCCATACGCTTACACCATCTTTTCTTATTTTTACAGGTCGAATCGATTCAGGTGTGAATTTTCATAAAAGTGTCAAATTGTTTTTCCGTGATAGGACCGCGATCTAGTTTAATCTTTCCTTTGCGCCCGTTCTTTACGAGATCCTTCGTTTCCAATCTGTGTTATCATGATTCAGATAACTTGCTCCTTCACGTGAGTGATATTACTTTCTAAATTGAACTAACTTTATGATTCGTATTTTCATTAAGTCAAGTATAACTAAGATAACGCATCAAAAAAATCAAATCAATTTATTTAAGCTCGATAAAGTGAGGAGTGGTTACCCAATCTCCCGAGCCAAGGACTCATGTATTAATCGTTCGAGCATTCCGGATCGAATTGGAATTTAGAAGTGTTGGTTTTTGAGGAGAGGGGAAAACCGCTGTACCCGGAGAAAAACCTCTCGGAGCAGAGAAGAGAACCAACAACAAACTCAACCCACATATGACGTCGAGTCCGGGAATTGATCCCGGGCCACATTGGTGGAAGGCGAGTGCTCTCACCACTACGCCGTCCCTGCTCCGCATCAAAGTCGAATCCTCTCCCAGCTCCACTTCTTTGTCATTCACTTCCGTCAGTTCTCTTTAGGGCATTCAATACCGTAACCTAGCGACGGCATTACTAGGTAGATCTTTATAAATTGTTGGGATTAATTTTCTATTTTTCGAGAGAGAGATCCAAATATTAAATACGCAAAAAAAAACCGATGTCCTTCTATAAAAGATGTTATTCATTGTCCAGTTAGTGTGATTTGTTCAGCAATTGAGTTATTCCCAAAATGATCTTTTAGTAATTTAAAAGGTACAAGTTTTGTACACTTATTGTGCTGTGAAACAGATGGTTTCCGCAAGCTGTTCTTAGTTAGCTTTTTGTCACTTAAGAGTCCCATTTAAGCGGCTGTTGCGAGCAACCATCATTTGATATATAAAGGATATGCGCTCAGTCGTGAAATATTTTTCAACACGAGAAGAGAAAGCGGTCGTGAAGAGGTCATGTCATGGTCTGTTTATTATAGAAACACCAATGAAATACCAAACCATTTCATTTTCGTTGCGGCCATACTCACCCTGAGACCTCTGGCACAGTTTTTTCCCAATACGGACCGACTTAGGCTGGCAAATAACGTGTTTATTTTTTTCGTGGACAAACTGCAGAAACTGGTTATAGGCGGACTAATCACATGATCCTATACGTGCAAATTCCGCTTAAGCGCGAATTTGCATTGACACTTAGTCGGCGATAAACAAAATACTGCTCAGCTTTTCAAATTTCTCGTCTTACCGGGGTAAAAATTGATCCTCGAAATCTTCATGTAGATTTTTCATAGGCACTTTAAGGTCAGAAACCTGAACTGTATTAGAGGTAAATTTACTTTGCAGAGTTTTTAACCGCTTTCGAAGTAAGCTTCTTATGCAACTGAAGACTGACTCTAGCGTGAAACGTTCGCCACATCGCAAGAGAAATAATAGAAAACTCTCGTCTCTGAATTAAACTTAAGAAAACTTCGATTTGAGAATTGACAAAGTGTAAAATGCAAAGAAAAAACTATTAAAAGCAAAACGATGAGGTAAAACTACCGTTATCCGTACAACAACAACAACAAGTGAAAAATTTGTACAACACCACAGAGACAGAATGTACAACAAAATATAAGCGTGTGCTTTCTTGATCGATTAAATCGTGAAAAGACCTCAATCATCAAAGGAAAAATTACAACACGAAGTGGAGTTGACAATGCCAAACTTGCAGTAATATATGGCGGTAAGCTAAGCTAAGTTAAGCTAAGCTAATAATAATAATAATAATAA
This sequence comes from Pachyseris speciosa, assembly GCA_016490735.1. Classification (NCBI taxonomy): domain Eukaryota; kingdom Metazoa; phylum Cnidaria; class Anthozoa; order Scleractinia; family Pachyseridae; genus Pachyseris; species Pachyseris speciosa. Next base: position 36,827 of record JAEMWC010001426.1, read on the forward strand.
TAAAGAAAAATAATAAAAACGTTATTAATAACAATAAAATTATACCTATTTACAACTATCATAAGACAAAAAATTTTGATGAAATAAAGAAAATATTATAAAAATCCTAGAAAACAAATCTACAAACTCAACGCCATAATTAGACTTTCTAAAATTAGCGGATGCGCTATCATTAGGCAAAAATTTTGATGAAATAAAAATATTAAAAAGATCCTAAAATAACTAATTAAAAGCTCACTTTCTAAAATTAGTGGACGCACGCTTGGCAAGCGTTTAAGCGGCAGTCATCAATGAAATCCCCTTGTGAAATTTTGTGGAAGGGTGTCCTGGAGCCTCTTACGCATGTGTGTACAGACCTTAAAATCTCAAAAGAAAGCAATGTTCTAATTCAAGTAATAGTAATGTGATAAGGATATACCTCACAAATTAATGTGATTTGGTAAGCTGAAGCCACTCTAAAGGCACTAAGGCCACATGGTAGCGGGCATTACCCCTTAAATCTACCAAAGCAAAGATTGAGCCCAAGCATTAGCAGCCATGGACAGCTATTTCGGCCTTGTTAGGCCTCATCAGCATGGCATAGCTAATGCTCAGGCTCAAGTACCCACATATCCATAACAAAGGCCGAAACAGCTGTCCAAGGCTGCTAATGCTTGGGCTCAATCTTTGCTTTGGTAGATTTAAGGGGTAATGCCCGCTACCATGTGGCCTAAGTGCCTTTAGAGTGGCTTCAGCTTACCAAATCACATTAATTTGTGAGGTATATCCTTGTCACTCCAGCCACATCCCACAAGCTTTACGTTTTCAGTAATGTGATAAGGTTCCTCATTCTTCTCTGAGAGCTTCTCGGCTGCAATTGCAGTCGGTTCCCATCCCACCGTTGGTTCCAAAAACCAGGGAAGTGAAAGATCCTATTTCAACGTCCAGCACCCTCTGTTGGTACTTCCGCTTTTTCTCCTCCTCCTGCTCCTTAACGATTGTGGATGTTGCTTTTCCCTGGTTACACTTGGAGTTAACATGCGTTACTCTGACATCGAAAAATGCTGTAACTCCTCGAGACCAGAACGTTCAGTCTTGCCTCCGGGCTTGTCACCGTGCTTTTGAGGTTGAGTCGCTCATTATCGAGGGGCTGTAGTTATGGTTCGACTTCAACGTTGGTGCAAACCTTACCAACAAGTGAGGTAAGTAGGTTGCGAACATCATCGTGTCTCTGCGCCACAAACCCTCCCTTTTTGCATGACAGGGCATGGCAGACGGTATAATTCGCACCACAAGCACACTTGCTTGGTAAGTCAGACAGGGGCAAATTATACCTTAAGCGCAGAGAGTCTCTGAATTCTTGTTTATTCAGCACTAATCCTTCATCGACAAGAGGCACTGTGGTAAGCCACGAGCTCGCACCTTTGTCTCTAGATTGGTTAACTGACCGCAACAGATCCGAGGGTAGAGTGGAATCAATACTTTCCATTCTCGATTTTACCGAAGATGTTTTCAAGGCTTGATGTTGTCTTTTTAATTCCTCCGTGGAATTCTCGCCTGCCACCATGAACATACCCCGTGTGGTAATAGAATCTACGTGCTGTGCTGTTATTAACGTAGAAGCAGCAAACTGCTGTGGAGCTTCAAACCGCAAGTCGGGTATGCCTAGCCTACTTGAGCGGGTGTCAAAGTAACGAGCTGACGCAGATCACTAGGGAGGGGCTCCGTTTGACCAAATAGTGTTGGGAGAAATAAGTCGTCGATCGCCTCTTGGATAGGGTCAATGTAATCTTCAAACGAACTTATTGTACGCATGAAGTAGGTAAACTTGGATTTGTAACCCTTCGTGAAAACAGTGTAGGTTTCTTTAATGTCCCCCTGGCTAAGACGAAGAGACTTACGAGCACTTTTATATATAGCAACTGTGATTAAATTTTTAGCTATATGTATATTAGGTGTATATAGGGATATGTGTATATTTTCTTATATCTCTCTTATATTTCTCTTACTTTTTATTAGATTTTATTATTGTAACGATTAATCTAATTCAGCCTTTGGCTGTGATTTTGATCTGAATAAACTATCTATCTATCTATCTATCTATCTATCTATCTATCTATCTATCTATCTATCTATCTATCTATCTATCTATGAGGCTGGCTCCTTGCTATCTCAGATAACGCCTCGAGCTCTCCTTCCCATCCAAGGACCTTTTCCCGACAATATTGATCTTTGAACTCTTGAGATCCGATGACGGCCCCTAAAACAACCATTCATGGTTTATATAAAACATCACTTATGCCACTTTAAGCGCTTTCACTTTGATGAAAATTCTCGCTCGCTTCCAAACTTTGCTTCAAAGTCGGCAGCAGTCCATACTCGGAGTCTAGTTGGGAAAATCAGGACCGCTGCTACGCGCGCCATCAGCAAATCAGATTCAAGGATTTAGGATTACGAACCCGGCTGAATTGCTTCAGAAAAAAAATGTTACTTTCACGCTTGAAGATATCATGTTTTCGCACGAAAGCTCACCTGGTATTTCATTGGTGTTTATATATAATAAAGGGAAATATTAGCTTTTCTACTCCATGGCACATAATATGCTTAGCCGAGCCGTAATTAAAGTCAAGTGTACATCCCCAAAGGAAAACTGAAAACTAGAGAGCATTACAAGCTGTTAACAATCACTATTGGCCATTTGCAGTAACAGGAATCTGATAAGAATAAAACAGTCTTGAAAAATGTATTGTTTAATGAAACTCATCGCACTACGAAAAAGTATCGAAAAACTTTAAAAAGAATCGAATCTACAACTTCAAACAATAGACGCTGTCAGTGACAGATTTACAATTCTTCAGTCCCTACAATGCTCTTCTTCTGTTTTGCTATGATCGATATGGCAGGTAAGCTGTAGCCTTTAAGAGTCCTCAGATCAGTTGCGCGAATGAGCGGTAAAAAGATCCTGTGCGCGGTACAGATCTTAGGCATGTTAGAAAAAGAAAGAGACTGTTCGCAGTCTAGGTAACCTAATACCTAAGAAGCTGTTTGCTTTTTCAGCTGTACGAAAACACAATCACTCAAATAGCATATGGTTTTCATCTATCCAAAACTGAATAGAAAGAAGCACTACTAAGTTACAAGGGTAACAAAGTTTATTCTTGGATCCCTATATGTATACGAGGGACTGGTTAAGCTATAAAAAAAATATCTTACGCTTCTTCTAAATAGAAACACAGTGCTGGTAACTGTGAAATTCTACAACAAAGAAAATGCAAGGCTATAGAAAATGAGTTATGCTTCATTCAAACTTTACGTACAGGACTACAAAATCCACGACCCTGCAATCAGTAATAAGGGATACAGCGGAGCAACGGACAACACACGGCCTCCACTGATCTTAGGCTTCTCTCCACAGGTCGTAGGCTTCTCTCCACTGGTCTTAGGCTTGCCTCCCCTGTTCACGTGTTTCTCACATGATGTCTGCTTGCTTTCACTCAAGCACAAGGCGTGATCCATCACGTGAAACACATACTGCTGCTCCACCACACCATGAAACAAGTAGGCACCAGGGCCATCCGCGAATACTCCTGTGAAAATATTCCAGACATTTCAGTGTGAGAAGGACGTAAAATCAGTAATTACCAGCGACAATTAAGGTGAGAGAGTCCTTATCTCAGAAACTACTTAGCCTTGAGATTATTGGTGAGGCCTCTTAATGAAAACAATATTGGGCTACAGTGACGCCTACTAGGAATTTTGGAGCTTCTGTTACAGACGTTATCGAATGGTTTGATGGATTTGTGAAGAACTGACCTTTGTGCAAGTTCCAAGTTAAAAAAATAAAGACTTAAACAAAAAGTCTAATAATTGATGGAACAGTTAAAAATAACTGCCAACAACTAGTATCTCGCCCCCACTTTCCAAGTGACCCCGTGCTAAAGGATACACAAGGACACCAAACAGTCCGCTATCAACCCAAGGTGCCCTTTTGCCGTTGCAAAGGTAAGTGTACAGTTTAATCCATCCGTATATAGCTTTGACGGCTTTGTACCGAAACGCTGGGTTTCACGCTCGCAAGAAAATTATATTATTCACTTATAAGGCTCACTCGATTATAAGACGCACCCTAAACTTTCGAAGACGATTGTGAGTAAGCAAAATGAAAATTTCACCTAAATACCCTGTTACACTGGCGCACCCAGAATTACGGGAAATTTTGTTGACCGCGTTCGCTGTACTTACAAGAATTTTCTTTCAAAAGTTACTAATCATGGTGCTTTCATTCTCAAAACAAAAGCGAAAAAGTCATACATTACAAAAAATAGCAAAAAAAGTCACACATGGACAATAGCATAAAAGGCACACTTTTTAATTCACTCAAGTCATCCTTCTCAGGAAACAGTGTTTTAAGTTATGAATACTAATTGATCCGTTATTGCGTTTATAAACAATACTCGTCTGACAGATCTTTCATTCATCATGTGCAAAAGTCATCTTAATCTTCGAGCATTCGTTCAGCGTCCCGTAAATTTTCAGTAATTAGGCCAAGCACTCGTCGTCATTCCTATGATCTAAACTTCAAGTTGAAGATCGTAGCAGAAGCGAAAGCTGTGAACAATCATGAAATTGCTCGAGAGAGTTTCACGGTCATCCTAGCAGTGAAGGCGGATGGTGAGAAACTTCCACCAAAGTTGATATTCAAAGGCGTTCGTCAGCTACGAATCGAGGTACTCAGGAGAATGCAGGTTTCTGTACACAAGAAGGCCTGGATGGACAAAGAAGGATTGATCCTTTTCCTTTATCATTTTCGGAGTATTTAATAGCGGTCGTGACAATTTTTTCGAACGATTTGTACTCAAGTTTGCCTCATTTCGTGGGAGCGAGGTTGGGAATTTGTTCGATTGTTTTTTGCGTCAGTCATTTCAAGCACATGCTTTTTATCACGTTCGCTCTTTGCTGAACTCACCTCGGCTTTGTTTACGGACTCTTTACGAACTTGTTTGCCGTAGCAACACTCATCGGAGTTGTTTTTCTTAGCATTTGTAGTTTGTTAAATTTGCTTTTAAGCACCTTCGCTAATCACCTTAGTCTAATCAGAGTTTTTTTTTCTAACTTTTAGGAACCCAGGAGTGGATTCAGAAGAATCTTCGATTTATGCCTGAGCATTGAGACCTTCTCGTTTGGGATTCCTTCCGCGCCCATTTAACGGATGCAGTTAAAGATCTACTTGACAGACGAAACGTCCATGTTGCCGTAATTCCCGGTGGCCTCTTTCCAGTTCTCCGTCCACTGCATAAGCACATCAATAAGCGATTCAAAGCAAAGGTCCCTGCGAAATACGAAGCCTGGATGGTTAACGGCACGTTTACCTACACGCCTTCCGGAAAGAAGCGAGCGCCCAGTAAAGAGATGGTGTTGCGGTGGATCGATCGAGCATGGAGAGAGATCCCAGTTGATTTGATAACGAGATCGTTCAAGTCCTGTGGCATCAACAATGCTCTCGATGGAACTGAAGATGATGCGGTTTGGGACGACGAGGAAGAAGAAGCAAAAGACGCAGAATAGCCAATTAACAACGAGTTCGAGACAGATAGCGAAGCCGAGGATGACGAGTAGCTGAGCGCAGCCGAGCTTTCAAACAAACGGATCTTTTCAGAGCCACCCCGGTTCTTTTTAGAACCAACAAATCAGATGAAATTAATGATCGAAGTTGTTTATCTTTTGTTTATTCATTTACTGGTATTTATTTACATACTCATTTCAGTTTAGCATTAATTATTAACGGAATTTGGAAAAGTTATATTTTGTTGCGCGAAAATACTCGGTTATAAGACGCACCCCGAATTTTGAGCAGATTTTGATCGAACAAGCATATTTTCTCGTAAAAAATGTGCGCTTTATAAGTGAATAAGATTTTTCTTCCATAGGAGTTTGATATGGGAACACTGACGAAAAAGAGGCCATTGAGAGTCTCGGACTGACTGATATGACCGACTGACTGACTGTTCATCTGTTATAGTTATTTTTCTTTCAATTGTTCATTTTTTTAGTTGCCGAGGGCACCCACTTATAACAGCTTCAGCTGACGGGTTTACCCGTTATTATTATTATTATTATTATTATTATTATTATTATTATTATTATTATTATTATTATTGTTATGTGTCCAAATCACAGCAATGTCATGCTGGAGGTTCTGGCGCAAGCTGCAACAAGCAGCCTCAGCAATCCAAAACTTGTCTTCTGCATTGTGTGGGCTTGAATTGTGTGGGAAGTTCCTGACATACCCTCTGTCTGTGTTTGCGGGGACATCTTCAATGTGTATCATGCTATGATATGCAAACGGGGCGGATTTTATCGTTCAACTCCATAATGAGCTGAGGGATTTGGAAGCGAATGGCATCAGTAATTGTATACTCGTTCACAGAGAGTGGCTTCAGTTTCTCTTCCAACCATTTGGCCAGGTTATAATCAGCGTATTGTTGAACATAAAAACTCCGCGATTGGAAAACATTTCTTGGAAGCCCATGGGGACATAAACCTCCTCAAAGAAAGCCAGTTTCGCATACTCCGAAAGTGTCAAGGAAAATTGGATTGCCTCGTCTATGAGATGCTTTCATCAAGGAATGTAGTCCAAGCTTAAACACACAAACCGATTCCATCCGTACGAAACTTTTTACTTGAAAGAACATTCCAACACTTTGATTTCTTATGTGATTGTTCTATTGTTTTTTTACTAAGTGTTTTAAACATTTTCTTATCACTATCATTTTGACTTGATAATGACGTTAGCTCAACGTCAAAACGTCGTCGTTTTTTAAAAACTTTCTTAATATGTTTTTAAAAGATATTTTATCGCAGTTTTTTTATCGTTAAATACTTGTTAAGAGAACGTTATCTCTGGGGCACTCTAGGCAAAGCCAGGAATAACGCTTTCCAAAATATTTTGTGTTTTACCAAAATAGCATTTTCCGCAAGAAATGGGCTCATTATGTGTAAAATCGAACGGGATTCCGCAAAAAACGGCCTTTTTCTTTCATTCTCTTACAATCGAGACATCAGAGTCGTAATATTTAGCGAAATAACACGGAAGCAATGAGTTTTTTTGAGATCACCAGTTTATTGCAAAACTCACGGATACATAAATTGCTCCTATATTAAAACGCAAAAATATGAAGTACTTTGCGGACTGTTAAGTTTTCTGGAATTTTATAAACAAAAAGGATGCCATTTTCACAGCCCTTAGAAAAAAGTTCAGCATATGTATACACATTTGTCGGATGGCAGACCTATAAACACCTAAATCTTCGATTTTATTCGAAATATTCATCAATGCACAGAAAATCAATGTTTCAGAGGCATGTGTGCCACTGTTAAAACAAAAAAAACAAAAACAGATTCAAAAGGAGATTACACCACTTAACTCGGACACTATCTGGACACTGCATTTCAAAATTAGAACCCATGCTGCAGAAATTCTGCGGCCTCCAAAGACCCAAGCTGCAGAAATCTGCAGCCTCCAATGACCCAAGCTGCAGAAATTCTGCAGCCTCCAATGACCCATGCTGCAGAAATTCTGCAGCCTCCAATGACCCATGCTGCAGAAATTCTGCAACCTTAACGACCCATGCCGCAGAAATTCTGCGGCCTCCAATGACTCATGCTGCAGAAATTCTGCAACCTTAACGACCCATGCCGCAGAAATTCTGTGACCTCCAATGACCCATGCTGCAGAAATTCTGCAGCCTCCAATGACCCATGCTGCAGAAATTCTGCGGCCTCCAATGACCCATCCTGCAGAATTCTGCTGCCTCAAATGACCCATCCTGCAGAAATTCTGCGGCCTCTAATGACCCATGCTGCAGAAATTCTACGGCCGCTCATGACCAATGCTAAAGAAATTGCAATGTGTACTTAACTCCCAACGGTTGTAAAATTTTCAGGAACATAAAAAGATATGACGCTCTTCCATTTTCAAGGTTCTAAGGTCAAATTGACAAAACTGTGAACAACAGAAACATTAATAATTTATGACATGTGCATTGTTTCATGACGGGAAACCAATTAGGCGCAAGATAATAAACTAAAAGCCACAACAGCCATTATCCTTGTTTTCCATTTTCTTGTGTTTAATATTGCATGTGATTGTTCACAACACAGCATTCCAAACATACAGTATTTTGGTGTTCATGTTTTTGTCACACAGTAATTTTTAAAGAGTTATTTTAACTCCAAAAGTGGAGTTAAAATTTTAGGTTAAATATAACCCCTTTTTGGGGGTTATTTTAACTCCTTTTTTTAACTCCTTTTTTAAGGGTTATAATGACTCCAGTGCGCGAGTCACTTTAACTCTGCAAAAGGAGTTATTTAAACTCCATAAGGGAGTTACTGTAACTCCAAAAGTGGAGTTAAAATGTTAGGTTAAATATAACTCCTTTTTGGGGGTCATTTTAACTCCCATTTTTAACTCCAATTCTGGAGTTGTATTAGCTCCAACAAGAGAGTCATTTTAACTCTGCCCCATAAAAGAGTAGAGTTATTTCAACTCCATAATCAGGGTTATAGTCACTCCGGCATTAGAAGTAAAGTAACTCCAGCACAGTCACCCTATGTAGTTTTAAGATGAAAACAATAGATCACACAAATTGACTGTAATATGTTTAATTCAATCAGATTTCATTTTCTTATCTGAACACCAGTTTCTTACATACTTTGTATTATCATTGACATTTGAAATGTAAATTTCTAATATGATTATATTGATAAATAAAGAATGTGCAAGTATGCATGATTAAAACATTTAAATATGACAATCTTTCCAGGTATGAAAGTCAAAATACAACAAAATTCAATCTGTTTGTTTGAACACAACTCTATCTTTTCTTTAAAAAATATAACTGGCTTATATATTAATGTTCATAAGGTTCTATCAGGAACAAGATACACATGGTATGTGTACATTCAAAACATTTTAAACTTTGTTTTTGGCTGAAGCCTTAACAGGACACTATCACATAAGCACATTTGCCAGTTACTCAAATTTAAACTTGAAAAATTCAGTTTGATGTGCCAAATTTAAAATGGCATGGACAAGTTGGCAATGGTTATAGTAAAAAGGTCAGAAACTCTGGGCAAACATGAATATTTGATTCCTTTATGAGAGGAAAAAAGAATTGTCAAATGTTTTGAAGTCAACTCATGACAGTGCCCCTTAAAGAAACATTGAAATTATGAGAGGGCAGAGGTGAACTTGTTTGAACCGCCACTCTCTTTGTTGCGTCTTGGCATCTGTCTTCACAAAATAGAAATACATTGCCACACTATTTAAATATATTTAAATATTTAACAAGCCACATGAAGCCCCACTACAATGCCACGTTGCTTGTCCCCAGAGAAATCACTTCAACTCCCTCCAATGCAATACACAGCAGGGCCCAATTGTTCAATGCACGATTAAGCTATGTAATCACGGGTTAGAGCAAACTTTGAGTATAGTCTACATTGTAAATACTGGTAATGTTCAACAAAAACATTTCAAAAAGACTTTCATCCTTAAGTTTTGATTGGAATTTAACTTTACTTTAAGCGTACAATTTGATTTACAAAACTTTCTCAATGAGTAAGATTAAGACTTCAGTTAACTCTTAATCCTGGGTTAGCGTTAATCGTCTTCCGAACAACCAGGGCCAGGTCCTTAAGTCACCAATGCCTATAATCCTTGGAGAGCTTTGGTGTTCCTTGTTTCCACATCAATGGACTCTACATACATCCTACAAAAGAATGTATTCAGTACTTGAGTATCTAGACATCAGTTTCAGCATGATTATCTTTTTATGCAAATGTCTGCATTGTAAACCCAAGATATGAAATTTAAAAGTTGTCATTATTCCCTACTGTTGCATGGTCTACCCGAGGCAGCCATTATAAGTGGTCGTCATACAACGGTGCTCCCTTAATGTTGTATCAACCACTAATAATGGCTGTTTGGGAGACTGCACTGTCACAGTCACTGGTATGTAGATGTTATGATGCAAACAAACAAAACTGCCATGTCCATTTCAGCGGAAAAAAAAGGCAACTCAAATATATAATCTGCTGGAAGTTATGATCACCCATGATTATTATTATTTTAGAGGAAACATTTACTATTATCCTAAATAGTTGCCAAAGAACTGATCAAACTCAGCCTTCATGTTAAAAGAAAGGAAATATACACATTTAACTATACAAGCTTCTGCCTCATATCAAAAAGACTACAACTTGTAGTTTGTTCTGTGTGATATGAATGAAGTTGCATGAGATTACAAGTACATCTTGAATGTGAGGTGCTACATAAAAAACACCTAGTCAAACACTCAAATAAATAAATCTCACACAGCCAAATGGCCCTGAATAAAGTGAATAATAATAACAATAACAACAGCAACAACAACAACATTGCAATTAATTCACTTGTGGCTGTGTTTAACAGGGTTTACTGTCCAAATTTAGCAACACCCAAATAAAAATATTTCAATTCCTGCATCCTGAGAAATATTTTCTGCACAGCAAGAAACAAGGTATACAACATTTTCCTTCATTAATATTCTTTGGAACAAATAGCCATGTTTGCCATCTAACGGGTTTACCTAAAACATGGAATCCGGAATCCGGAATGTACAGAAGTTTGGTAAAAAATTTTGACAAAGGTTGAAGTCACTTGGGTAATAATATGGTCAACAAATTATATGATGACTTAGCCTGAGTTTTGCAGCAATCAAGCAATCAAGCAATCAGTCAATCTAGGGCAGCATTTTAATTCTTTGGTTTTGCTTTTAATAAACCGCCTGATTCCTTTAAAGCACACAGCTTTCAATCACACTTCAACGATACTAATCAATGTTTTGTGCATTTTGAACATTTTAAATTAAAATCATTTTAATTAAAAGCACCTTTTCTTATTCATTTTGTCTATGAATAGTGTTAGGCCTGTCCACAAGTTGACGGCAACTTTTTGAACAACTTTCGATTTTCGATCAACCTTTTTTGATTTCGAGCAACGTTTTTTCCGTTTTCAATGTTTTGTTATTGATTTCAGCTAGATCTTTATAAAACAAGAGCTATTTTAAACGCTTCGTGACCAAAAAGCGGAGAAAAATCACTTTGCATATCTTGACTTAATTGCGCGTGGGAACGCTTACGCCTGATTGGTCATTGTCTGTTGCTCCATGCTGGAATGTTTGGGAACTGTATCGGCGCGTACATTTCAGGTTGTCGAGTGGCCGTCGATAAAACGTGGAACATGGGACATTCTGGAACATCCCGGTACATTCAGGAACATCTCCAAAAGACGAAGAAAGATCACTTTAAAAAAAACTTTTAAATATACAGAAAAAAAAGAAACTAACACGAAATAAATATAATTCGAGAGATTAATTGGAGAAAAAAAAAAAAAGACAAAAAAATATTTATTTCAAAAAAAAAAAAAAAAAGAAAAGACGTTTATAAATGCCCCACCTGGAAATGATAGCTATGGGGCTGGGTGAGGATTATTTTAGCGCTTTCGTTTGCTTACAACATTTTCACCCTCATACAGTTGTACCGTCTTCAGTCATTGCTCTTTTTTTCGAAAAAACTTAAGTCAGTATGGTGCCCAATATACCTTGAAACTTTTATGTAGGAACCTTGAGCACGCAAAATCCGCTGCTCTCCACTTCTGATTGGTTAAGGATATCTACAACAACTGAGGACTTGGTCAGGCCTACTTTTACGGTAGGCGATAAACGTGGTTAATCTGCTCCAAGAAAGATTTTTTCCCAATAGCAATGCTTCTCACTCCGTTTTTGCAGCGATGGCTGCACTGCATGGGCCTGTTTGTTTCTTAAGGTTAAACTAGTGTAAAATCTCGCGGATCAGCTCTTTAAGTTGCATTTAATGATCCTGCATACGGTCTTTCTTAATAGTTATCCTTATATCCCTCCACATCGACTCAACTGGAAAGAACAAACCAAGTCCCAGACTAAGACTTCACTCCTGTCACCTACCTCCTCCTGTAAGACATCTATCGTCTTCATGGTCAGTGCTTATAGCTTAAGATCTTCGATTGCACCTGTCCTTTCTATTCCGAGAGAGTCGGGAACTTTTCAGCACTCGGCAGCAACTACTTTTAATAAGCTCCCTATAGCTATTAGAAACATAACTGAGTATAACTCCTTTTGTCGTAGTGTGAAGAGACATTTTTTATCTTTATTTATTATTATTAATATTATTATTATTATTATTCGGTTCTTTTAACCCTCTTATTAATTATTAATTCTAGTTTCTAGATTCCGGTTCCGGATTCTGGATTCCGGATTCCGGATTCCGGATTCCATGTTTTAGGTCGATAGCATGCGAGTGCCGTGTGCTACGAAGGAGTTACTTTATTGTGTTATTTGTTGTATGCGCCTTTCGTTCCGCATCCTTGCACTTAGATATCTCGACGGATTCGAAACAGTGGTTCGATGTCTTTGTAACTTCTATCTGATGTAGCATTTAGGCTTGGTAAACGACAATTTAGGAGGTAAGCTAACTAAAATCAGCTCAATTTGATGAATGATCTTATCGCTCTACCGCCTTAGAAGACCGGCTCGCTGTTCCGGAAAGAACCGATTTCGTTTCCTTCGTTTTGACTTTGTTCCCTTAGATTTGCCTTGCAAAAGACCAGCTTTAAGCTATAACTATTTATTTGTGTTGAATCATTGGTTTATCGTTGGCAACACCGCTATAAACAGTGTAAATATTATGTAACTTGAACGCAGAAGGCTTTCGCGATGCTGACAAAGACATGTAAACATTGGCTTTCTTTGTTTCGATCGGCTAGGTTCGGTAAAGCGGACTGATGCTGTTGACAGCAACCGACTGTAGCTTCTTTCTGGGGCAGCATTTAGGCCAGGTAAAAGCTTATTTACAAAGTAAACAAACCAGAATAACCTTAACTTCAGCGTGATTAGATTACGATATTACGCGCTACCGCTTTTGCCAATTTTCGCTCTGTCGTTTGTCGACTTTAATATAGGGACCTTTAGCAAAATGGACGAGAACGTGGACGTCAACATCTCTGGCAGTTTGGGGACTGGTACGAGACCGCCGTTCGCGGTGAGAAAAATAAACACTTTAGCAGGTTGAGACGTCGACGACAGCGAGCCGAACAAACACTGAGTGGAAGAAATTGAAGAAAATAATCAAATTCTTTCGAAGATAGTTTCTTTTAAAGAGTTTCGAGAATAGCTTTGTACTTCTCTACGCCGATATCTCAGTTTTGGACGCAGAGTTTGTGCTTCTCTACGATACATACAATTCAAAAAATCCAGATTTTCCGTACGAAAGCTACGACAGATTTAACACAAATACGTTCTAGATTTAAAGCAGAGTTCCGTGTCGAAAAGCAAGATCATCTTCCGCGCATTGTTGACGCTGTCCAGCTTCCACCAGTGTACAGGTGCCAGGAGAGAAGTAATTGAGAAAATATGAAGGGCTATATTTGCTTAGTTCTTGACATACCGCCATAACAGCTTCAAATTTACAAGTTCCACCTGAGACGTGCCAAACAACCGAGTTTACTTTTATCCTGGAACTCAGAAATAACTTCTTTCTAGTCTGACATCCACGAACAGAGCCATACGTTTTACGAAATCTACAAAGAGAGCGAGCAATAGGCTAAAAACGTAAGAAAAATGAAGCTTAGTACTCACGTTCACTACAGAACGGGAAACCTCATGTTATGGCGTCCTGAACTTCGTGTGGACGACGAGTTGTGGACCCTAGGGCATGCGCAATAGCATCGAACTACGATTTCTCAACTTCCGGTTGTTCACGTCCACGTCCTCGAACTCTTTGCTAAAGGTCGGTAATGCCTTTGCATTACAGCAGACCGGTCACAAGCCCAAAGAACATATTTCTTCCAGAATCCCTTTGGAATGATTGGTTAACTTCAGCAAAAACGCTATAAACAGCGTAAATATTCTGTAACTCTAATGCAGAAGCCGTGATCTAATTAGCAAATCACTGCACTGTATCGGAACGATTAACCAGCGGCTTCGGTTCGGTGATTTCATTGTGTCAGGTGTGTCAGATTTCTTTTGTTTCTCCATAAACACAAGTCGCCGACGGGAGAAACTTGGGGTTTTTGCATACGTTAATTATCGAAAACGAAGAGGTAATCACCGAAAAAAAATACAGAGCAATGTTTTTTAACTGGAATGAAGTCCACATACAGAATTTCAGTTACTTTTGAGCACATCGAAAATCGACCAAAAACCGAGAGGACGTCCTTGCCCCGAGCCCTTCAATTATTCTAATTTATTGCATGTAACTGACACGTGCAGTGAGTCTAAATCTTTGCACATGCCCTTGATCATGCAATGTTTGATTGTGAATATATGAATATCATATATTTGAACTGCGGATTAAAGAATTAACATGTGAGAGTGATCATCGCAATTCTACTCAGGCAATAGTGAAAATGAAGCTTGACAGAAATTCAGGCTTGTACGCAAGTTGAAACCATGACCTCTGCAATACCAGTGCAGTACTCTACCAACTGAGCTAACAAGCTAACTGGGAGCAGGGTTGTTAGCTCAGGTGGTAGAGCGCTGCACAAGTATTGCAGAGGTCAAGGGTTCAACTACCCTGGGTGCCAGAGGTTATTTTCTTTTTGTTTCCGTATAAGCCTGAATTTCTTTCAGGCTATATTTTCAGCACTGCCTAAGTAGAATTTTTAACTGCAACGATCACTCACATCTTCAGTGTATTTATTAATTACAAAAAGGTCAATCAGTGGAATGCCAATCAAACCTTTCATCAACATAGATTTGAAACTACTAAGAGATTGCAGTCCCCAATCAATGACTGATAAAGGAAATCCTGACAAAATAAATGTACTTGTGTAGATGAACATCCACTTGGATAACAGTAGCCAAATTCTAATAACACACCAGATAAGCTGAATTCCTTGAACTCATCTGATTAGCAATGATTAGCAATGTGAATGAGACAGGAATTATGCAAAAGTTAGGTGTTCTGCCATCGAGTACGAGCAAGATAAAACTCCATTCTTTTGCCTGCTCATATGTAAATATTTGCTGCCTTTTTTAGTCTGGTGTATTCACAGAAACAGAATTTTAAATGTTTCGCCAATGCGATTGTAGAAACAAAGCTTTTATGGGACGTTAAAAAAGCTTCGTAAGGATGCGGCCTTTACTGCAATGCTGTCAAGTCACAAATGGGGCGCTCATTTCAAGTGCAAGTCGTTATATGTATGTTTGGAGTACAGGGTTTGAAACGAACAAAGTCACACACCTCAAAAACGGAACTATGCCTATTAGAAACCTTACGGGTACTCACCAATGCAAATACTCCCAATACTACTCCTTCGAACTTGACCGGTCCTCTTGCTCACTGGATCAGTTCCCTAAAAGGAGCACGCATCTCACTCTCTGACATCGAGATAATCTTTTACCACGATCGGAGTAACTGCAGAATATCCGGTTACTGGACCTAACTGGACCGGTAACTTGATAACTGGACCTCGATTTTCCAATCAACAACAACGTATTCGTTGTTCTGTTTAGAAACTTGTGGCAAATTATACTCTGTAGTCGACATGTCCGCGCCGAAAGATGAAATGAAATGTCTTACCAAGAGCGCGTCGGTATCTGGCGGAGCTTTGATGACAGTTGACACTTCTATAAAGACGGTTAGCTTCAAAGATGAAAAGGTGCCAACTGCACTTCCGAACCAACGCGACTTCTCTGAGATTGGCTGCAATTTCAAAATGTGAAATTTTTGGGAGAGCTGAAAACACTGATCCCCGCTCCATGGACTACCCACTGACCCCACTCCGTGGACTACCCCACGGAGTACTCCACGGACTACCCTATGGACTACTCCGCGGACTACCCCTCTTATGGTAAAACAAAAATTACTTTTAGGCTTAAAAAAAAGACTAAAAAGACATACTTGCGTCAGTCGCCATCTTGGTTACCGCCATTTTACTCAGCGGGTTTACCTAAAAGATCGAATCCTGAATCCTGCATCCGTAATCCGGAATCCGGAATCCGGAATCTAGACTCAACTGGAAGGAACAAACCAAGTCCCTGGCTAAGACTCCACTCCTGTCACCTACCTCCTCCTGTAAGACATCTACCGTCTTCTTCGGATCTTTTATTCCTCTTATTAATTTCGTGGATTATTTATTTTAGTGCTATTTCAAGTCTTTGTGCTCGTGATGTTTTTAAAAATTATTGTTTCCATGCTCTGGAAATGACCCTCAGTTATCAAACTAACTGTTGATACTGAATACAGTGGCGAATGCTATTAAAATCATGCTTCGGATGCATTTTGTGTCGCTAAAAGTAGTTGGTTGAATAGTTGACAACCTGTCAATGGCATATGAGCAGAAACGAATAAATTTACCTTAAAAAGCGTTGTTATTTAACTTTTTCCAGTGAATTTTATAGGGGATCAGTAAGGGGATTAGTAGGGGATCAGTGGGGGATCAGTAAACGGGGGATCAGTGTTTTGTCGAAGCCCCGCTCCTCGCTTGTTCGAAGTACGAGGATCCTTACTCACAAGGCAATCAACTTGCGAATGTTACAGAGAAAATGAAAAGTAAAAATTATAGACATCTTACATTTATTTACATTATTGTATAGCCAAACAACTTGCCTAGTAAGTGAATTACGTGTTTTATACAAAATGGTCCTAGCCGAGTTACCTACGGTATATACAAAACAGGAACATTTTGATGTCAACTCAGGAGATAGGCGAAACACAGTGACGGAGTTCGATCATTTTCAGGAACATTTGGTTTCAAATATTGTCCTCAATCCGAGCTCTTTCTGATTTTCTAGATTCCGGAATCCCGAGTCCGGATTCCGGATTCCGGATTCTATATTTTAGGTAAACCCACCGAGTAAAATGGGGGTAACCAAGATGGCGACTGACGAAAGTACGTCTCTTGTATCTTATTTTCAGCCTAAAAGTGATTTTTGTTTTACCATAAGGGGGTAGTCCGCGGAGTAGTCCATAGGGTAGTCGTGGAGTACTCCGTGGGGTAGTCCACGGAGTGGGGGTCAGTGGGTAGTCCACGGAGTGGGGATCAGTCTTTTCAACTCTCCCGAAATTTTTTGTTCGTTACGCAGTTTCAAAAACATGAAACTTATGAAAGAGCCAAAGTCAACTCAACAGGGCTTTGTTGTGGCCTCCGACATATGTGGGAAAGGCATCACGTTGTTTTCTCCAACCAGAGGCATACATTTTCAACAGGACAAGGTTTCTATCCGTAAACTGCTTTGTGGCAGGCGTCATTTTTGTTTCCACAGAAAGCAGAAAAGCTGGTTACGAGGTAACAGTTTAACCGCGTGACCGAGTGCGCGTGACCACGCTTGTTCAATATTTGAAAACATGGCGCTCTGAGCAAAAGGTCATCGGAAAGTCCTCTGATTCTACTGGAAATGAAACATTTATTTACAAAAATAACTATTTTTTGAAACGTTCCCGAACTTTATTTCGTATCTACAAGCGCTTTGTTCGCCTTCAAGCTGTTGGGAGCTTCATTATTTGCGGTTTTGCTGGATCGCTACCTACATCGTGGCATCGATGGAGGAAACGTCGAGGAAACGACAATTCAAGGATAATGGTTGTCCTAGTATTTGCATCAGTGGAACTCAACACAACATCAAAAAGGTGAACGTGAATAACATCGATGCAGTTCACATTTGTTAACGTTTAGGTCAGCATTATGAATCAACGTCATTGTGCTCTCGTGACAACGGTTGAATCAGTGGAAAAGAGCTTCAGCCCTTTTTCTTCCGCAATTCAAGCGACCTCTTGGAGCCAATGGAGAGAGAAATCCAACCTACCCCAAAAGTCAGAGTGTCATATGACTAATGCTATAATAAGAATAAATTAAGAGTACCTCACAAATTTATGTCTCTAGGTAAGCTGAAAACCATTCATTTGGCACTAAGCTAAGGCCTTGTAGTTGCGGGCATTTATCACTCCTAAAGTTTGAGCCTGAATATTAGCAGCTATTTGTGAGATATCCTTGTCCCTCCAAGCCACATCCCAAAAGCTTCACAGTTTTAGTAGTTCCAATAGGAAGTGAAGTGCTGCCCTGTACAGTCACCTTTGCCTATATCCAGTTAAGGCTGTGCTCTGGTGGCACCCTAAGGCAACTAGCTAATGTTTGGGTGAACTCTGGTGACTGCTAAAAATTATTTGTTGCCCAGCCAGGCACTCCTTTAAGTCCAGTGTGCAACACAACAGGCCAAAGTTCTTCCAACACGAAGTTTCGATGATTTTAGAACATATAGCACAATCTTCTTACACGTTTATACAAGCTGTGCAAGCTGCACAAATCTGCTCAGGCTGGCATCTCTTTGCATTGATCTTGCCATAAACTTTGTTATGCAAATTTATTTTGAAGTTTGTTACAATTTGAATTATTCACTTTGCATTTGCATTGTTTAAACAAGGCCATAATAGCGTGATCAGAATTACTGAAATTACCAGTATTCATCAGTGCAGAACCTCTTGCTGGGCAAGTTACATGTATAATAAATTCTGATTGGTCGCCTTGCTCAAGTATTAACTTGCTTCATTTGTCTCGACCGTTGAAGCAGTTCGCCTTGGTGGGCACTTCACATGGTCCATTCACCTTGTTGGGCAAGTAATAATTCAGTTTGTTTGCCTTGGTGGGCAATTTACTCAATTCATTAGCTTTGTTGGGCAAGTAATAATTCAGTTCGTTTGCCTTGGTGGGCAATTTACTAGATTCATGCAAGTCTTGTCACCCAGGGAGACTTTGTACATATTAGGGGCCTGGGAACTGCTAACAAACAATGACACAGCAAAATGGATAACTTCAAGATTGAGATTCAGGACAGGATTAGAAAGCTACCCTGTGCAGGCAGCAATTAAGATGCTTGCATAATTAATTATGGGTCAAGTGCATCAGCCAAGTCAATGTCATGTCCAGGTTACAACACAGAAAAACAATGGAGCCTTAACCCAAGTGATCATTAGTTACACAATATAGAACTGACACAATAGAATGCCATAGAATTAACTTGCCATGTTAAGAAATGTTGTATCTGTTATATCTAAAAAAAAACCATTGAGGACATATCCACATCTCCGCCCAGGACACGAGACTAACTTTTCAGCTTACTAGCCCAGTCAGGCTAGTGACAGGTTTGATTCACTAGCCAAAACAAATTTTTCACTAGCTAGACTTGTTTACCAGAAATTAATCCTGTCAAGCAGCTTCAGTTAGGTTTTTCTTTTTCAACAACAGTACTGATTTGCAACTTATTAGAAATAGGTATGTTTTACATTCATAAATTAAATTCTTTAAAATACCTTGAAGAGACAATATGGTTACAAATTTAACATAGCTATAGTGTATGGACCAAACTAACTTTTGAATTGGATGTTAGAATATTTCTTTACCCCAGTTAAGTCCAAAATTCTTACATCAGGCACACAACAGTCTCTTAACACAGCAGTTTAAATACCAAAAACAGATACATGTACTGTTACAAATGCAAAATGTGATCTGGGTTTTAATGGGCTTCAAATAAGATAACTCACTAGAACAAAGACAAATTACTGACATGCAACGTTTTGCAGACATTTTATTGCAACTGTGCAATTTCATGTGCCAAATTAAAAAATAAAACTATTATTTTTCTACTTGTCAGTGGTTGCTTAGCTTAGCATCTGCATCTGTGTTGTTTGCCTGTTATTGAGCTGTACTGTAAGTGTTTCTACAGTGGAGACACCAAGTGTTAACATGAAGTCACGCAAGATCCTGTTAAGACAAGAATTACCTCTTTCACAGCAGGGTGTTTGGACAGGGAAAATGAGGCAAATCTCAATGACCAGCAGTAAATTGGGGAAATGTCAATTGTTTGTTCACTTGCACAATTCAATTTCCCTTTGTGATACATTTGAAGTTGTCATTTGATTTCCCTCTGGTCGTCTAGTGCTTGGAAGTTTTTACTAGTCTGTGGCTAGTTTGCTACCATTAGTCTTGAGCCCTGTCCACCACTCTCCTTTTATCTATGAAAGTAGAATTAATACCATGTACTCCTGACAACAGAGCATCCCCAAGTAATTTTTGAATTGTATCCTGCACTTACATCAGCTTTTCCACTTAGTAATGCTCCACCACTCCTCACCTCTGCCTCTGAAAACAACTTGGAAAGAAATACAAACTCAAGGGGCTTAATTATGGGATTTTCATTAATATTTCAGACATACACTGGACAGTATAGAAACCCCAGAGAAAGGCAAGCACCATTCAAGATGATAGATGATTTTCTTGCAACTCTGGAAGTTAGCAGCTTTGTAGCCTTGAATTTTGACAATTATGACAAGGAACCAGTCATTGGCAAAGTCCTTTCAATAGAGGAGAACCACTTCCAAGTGCATTATTGGAAGGGAACATACTTAGGCAAGTGATCTCAGCAAAGAAAAGCAGAGCCTCAGCCATGGATGGAAAGGCTTCCTAAAACATGCAGTGTGTAGTTCTTTGGATCCCAGTAAAAGAAAGTTGAACTTTTTTCAAATAATTTTATGTAACCCAGGGTAATTTACAAACAAAGCATTGTCATTGACTGAGGACTGTAAGACACAGAAGTAGAACTGGTAATTTTGTAAAATTAATGTTCTTTTATAAAAATATTGATAATTAATAATTTGAACTTGCGTGGGTAGGAATCTTAGATGATATTAATTATATGTCTTCAAGTCATCCAAGAATTTGTGCATTTTTGATAACAGAAAGTAAATGTAAGGGGTGGGACAAAACATTTCTGAAAATTTCTGATCATTTACATGGTGTAAAGGTCTGCAGAATTTCTGCAGCATCTGATCATTGAGAGATCTGCAGAATTTCTGCGGCATCTGATCGTTGAGGGTGCTGCAGAATTTCTGCGGCATCTGGTCATTTAGGAGGTGCAGAATTTCTGTGGCATCTGATCATTTAGGGGTGGAGAATTTCTGCAGCATCTGGTCATTTAGGAGGGTGCAGAATTTCTGCGGCATCTGATCATTTAGGGGTGCAGAATTTCTGCGGCATCTGGTCATTTTAATAGGGGGTGCAGAATTTCTGCGGCATCTCATCATTTAGGGGGATGCAGAATTTCTGTGGCATCTAGTCATTTTCATAGGGGGTGCAGAATTTCTGCGGCATCTCATCATTTAGGGAGCTGCAGAATTTCTGTGGCATCTAGTCATTTTCATAGGGGGTGCAGAATTTCTGCGGCATCTCATCATTTAGGGAGCTGCAGAATTTCTGCAGCATCTGATCATTTAGGGGGTGCAGAATTTCTGCGGCATCTCATCATTTAGGGAGCTGCTGAATTTCTGCATCTGATCATTTAGGGGGTGCAGAATTTCTGCGGCATTGACATCCACAGATTTTTTGTAGGATTCAACCCAAATGATTATCATAATAGTGATGACATTCAATTTTCTTGGACATGCTCCACATTGCAGAAATAAATAAGTCCTTATACTTGATCCTTAAAAAGCGTCCGTGACAACACACTAATTTCAACTTTTCTTAAAAATCTGCCGACAAAAACTGTAGATTTATCTTAAAAAAAGCTATTTTGGAAAAACAAAATATTTGGGAAAGCGTTGAATACTGAGCTGAGAAGTGTTTAGCCGTTTTTTTTTTTTTTTTTTTTTTTTGTAGTCGACATTAATTTATACCTAATATGGTGTTTTAGATTTTTTTAATAGTTTGATCCATTTTTTATACAAATATACCACTATATATAATCCTTTTTGTCACATTCACAACTATGAACAAAAGCAATTTTATATGAACTCTATCTTAACCATATGTTTGTTCCATCATTTTAATATCCCTGTTTCAATTCACTTTTCAGATAAAATTATTATTTTATCCAGGGAAAGTCCATGTTCTAATAAATTAAGGATACATGTAAATATATTTTTTTATCATACCTTCTGTAATTACTGTAAATATTTTGAAGTAGAAATAAAGACTTATTTTATCATTATCATTATCATTATTATTATTATTACTGTTCGATTCACGTACTATACCTCGCCGGTTTTACGTTGACGTAAAAATGTATTTCACTACTTCTCTTGCATTGCGAAGAACTCAGAGGTAACGGTCCACAACATTTTTCCTTTAAAATTCCTTGAATGATACTTTTTTATTCCCCTCGTATGTTGTTTTCTTGCAATGAAACTTAATGTACGAGAATTGTTATAGCTGCCTAACAAATGACCATAATTTCCCTATTAATGACAGCAAACAGCCATTTTTCTACAAAAGAGATGGCTCCATTTGCAGTTAAATTGTATTGAAGTAGGCTTTTATTTCCGGTAAATTCATTGGAATCTTGTGTAGTGTAATAATTACTTATACGTGTGTTGTAATGTATCCTCTGCGTTCACGTGTTGCTTACAGGAGCCTCAGTTTGATTCCTTATTTTATTTGTTTCTTAAATTAAATCACTCCCTTTTTCAGGAAGCACCCTAAAGAATGTTCGAGTTTGTCTACGTTCTTACCAACATCCTCGCTGAGTGAGTTTCAGACCTAAGTAGAACAGTAGCCTGCTGGAGATAGTTCTTGTCAGAGGTGCTCACATTTTCGAGATCTGGTCGAGAGCCGTTCAGGCCGCCTGGTCCATTTCCATATCCCAATGTCGTGTATATCTTGTTTTGCTTGTCCATGGCTAACGTATCGTCCACTCCCCTTACCAAACCAAAAATAGGGTTCCCACGCTTCGGGTACCCGCCGATTGTGAAGACATGAGAGTGGTCGGCGGTTACAGTGATCAGCGTTTCGTCTGACAGAGAAAGAAACACATTCATAGAAACACTCGGCAAGTAAAGTTCAAAACTCATCCAAAACACACATTCCAGCAAAATCGCAAGAAAGGTAAGGATTAACTAACCTGCGATCAGGTGTTCTTCTCTTCCCCCCCCCCCCCCCCCTCACGCCTTTTTTTTCTTTTTGAGGGAGGTGGGGGGGGGGGGTACAAAAGGAAAAGAGAACGTCTGATCGCACTTTAATTAATTCTTACCAGTAATGCATAGCCAAAATAAAAATAAATATTCAATGTTATGTTTCCAAGTTTGAAGGCATGGTTCCAGCTTTCAGATCTCTCAATTTCAAACTTAAGTCTGAGTATAACTTAACTCTCCTTACTTATAGTGGAAGGAACAACCTTCCCAGGGCTCTCTCCTACTCGATCCAGACGAAATGAGAACCCTGGGAACGAGGATGTGGAAGGAGTCGAATGAGTTAAGCCTTAGCTTTTGCTGCGGAGAGGGTACAGAACTGAGGGTAGAAACAAGTGCATTTCACGAGAACATTGTTAAGAAATCCAATGTTTACCTCTATTAACTATCTGTAACGTCCTAGCAACCGCTTTATTCATTGCAATAGCATCAGTAAGAGCTGTGACAGCCCGGCCAGCGTGATGTCCGTGATCAATGCGCCCTCCTGAAAACGGAAAAAGCAAGAAAAATTACATCCTTCATTCTGCTACTTGAAGACTTCATGTGGCGCATACCTATGGATCCGTCTCTAATAATCTTACAATACATCTTGTTTTAGAAAGAAATAGACCGGAGCACCAATCAAAGTGCATAATAAAATGACTCCGTTTTAAATGTACTGAGTTATTAACAAATAAAGGTGAAAAAATACGCCGTCACGCGCTCACGTTTTCCACAAAGCATTAAAGTTAGTAGTTCAAGTCAGTCAGTGTTTTACAGAGGGCGGAATTAATCAAATGAATCAACAGGTATAACGCAAGAATAAAATCAATGTTTTTGGACGTTAAATCTGTTGTTTTCTAGGGTTCTTCTTGCAGTTGCACTCATCGTTGTTTTAACTCTTTCTTATAATTACAGGACTGTAGCAGAGCAGAGACCGCCAAACCTTCAACTAACAGGAAGTATCCCTTAGGGTTCTTCTGCAGTATTTTGATGGCTTTCTCAGTCATCTCCTCGATCGACGGCTCCCCACCTTTGTCAGAAGCGCGATTCACCTCGTACTGCATATGTGAGTACTCAAAGAGCCCTACGAAAGAAAGAAAACACCGTCAACATGCTGGTACCCTTGGTGTATGAAATCTGACAACTATAATAATTGTCAACAGTAATTAGCATTTAGTACTCATCTGTCACGTCTGTGGGACAAAGAAGCAAACCTGAGTTCTCAGCTAGAAAGCACCTTACGACCTTCCATACAAAGACTGCTTGCAATCGGTTTTTCTCTGGATTTCTCTCTTGACATAATCTCTCTTGCTCACCGGAGAAAAAAGGGGACGAGAAGGATTGGGACGGGACAAGGGGAGGTGAGAACAAACCCTTTCCTTGTCTCGCCCCAATCCCTTTCATGTAGACGGCGTTGTTTTGCGAACGTCTGCGCTGGGATGAGAACTCGACGGATTTTAGAGAAAAGGAGAACTGCTAGCAGGCTATTCCATACACCACTCCGAAGGTTAAAAGAATTAAGTGATTCCTGGGATATTCCATGGCCGGTTCCTGAAAGGTGTATATAACCCTATTCCAGCGATAAATCTGCCTTATTCCAAAAGGTATTCCTGGAATAAGACAGATTTATCCCTGGAATAGAGTTATTACACCTTTCAGGAATTGGCCCTGGAATATCCCAGGAATAACTTAACTCGAAAGCATTACATGACTAGTATGTGATCACATAAAGCAACTTAATCGAAGATGGACTTTCTTGACATACCTATCACGTGATCGACCTTCTCCACATCGATCTGGTCAAACTGAGTTTTGTTCCACACGTACAGTGAGTTGTTATGATTATCAAGCCACATCTGAGTCAGATCTCTCCCATCCAGTCTCTCTCCTTTCTTATCCGGGTACTCGGGGTCTGTTTGATTATTATGGAAAAATTTTCTGCGGCCACCACCGAATACCACCTCCATACCATCACCGAAGGGGAACTCAACGAGTTGCAAAGCTGTGACAGAATATATAGGATGTATGACAGGATCGGATATATTTCTCGATTCACGCTCGAAATTCTCGGTTAACCTTTAATGATATGCTGTATGAGCGTGCAGGAGTTGTTTATGCAGCAAAAATAGACAAAACGTTTTATCTTTGTTTTGTTTGTTTGTTTGTTTTTTTGTATGTGTGTTTTGTGTAGATAACATTAAGTGCTTTTTTCAATAAATGACATTTACTCTTCGCGTGTAACTTAAATTGTTATGCGTACTTACATGTAAGTACTTAATCGCTCATCATCCTTGACCACGATATGAAATGAACTTCGAAACTATTCGAACAAGCTACAATAATCCAAAATCCCAGCCGAAGAGTCTGATTGAAAGAATGTTGAATGACGAGAACTTTATGCGATTTTCTGCATGCTACAATCTGTGCTCCACACACATTTGCATATGACGGTAAAAAAAAATAAAATTAAGTGAATAAATGACCTTTATTTACTCTCGGCGGTATGTATAGCACACAAAGGCTAGTAGGGCCGAGCAAATACATGAAAGGAGTGAATCAGTAATATAAACAAGTGTTCCACGTCTACCACATCTTGATGTCCTCTGTGTATTATAAGAGCACAAACCCACGGTCCGATGAAAGCTATTGATTTTATACATTGCTTGGACATTAGTTATCCAGCGCAAGATCAGAATTATTTTCAAAAATCACTGTATTGATGATTTTGGTTCAGCCTCTTTACCCCATTTATGATATGTAACAAGACAGCACGCCTATTCGCTAAAGCAAGGCTATGAAGGCTTCTGCTTGGCTAACAATCCGCCACCTTACTTACTTCAAAATTGCTCCCAAGGCAGATTTTTCTGGGCATAATGACCTCTTTATATTCTATGATCAAACTCTTCACAACCAATTAAAACGCGAATTTTCAGTAGTATAGCACTATTGTATAAATTTAATGGCAAATTACTTCAGTGTAATTACCAATATCCTTGCAGTTGGATCCGTCGTCCTTTGCTTTTTCCTCGATATCCTTATCAGCCTCCCAGTTACGGTCAGTCGAGTGCGCGTACGCGGCAGCAGGAGTCGCGTGGGAGACACGCGTGGTGGTCACGATTCCTGTTGACATCCCAGCCTTCTCAGCAAGTGCGAGGATGGAAACAATCTTTCTTTGTTCTGTTAAATCTGCGCAGTAACCCCTTCTGGCGCTTTCGTCAACACCGATAATCCCTTTAGACATAGGAGCAAAAGAGGAGGAAATTTAGATTTAAGCGCAAGACTGACATGCTCCGCCAGCCACGCGGGCCGCTGCATGAAGCCGATCTCTGGTCACAAACACAACAGTCCATATACACCCCTTACTGTTAAAAAAAAAAACTCTATTGATTACCTTACTGTATCCCAAACGGCAAAGTTGTGAATAAAAATTATTAGAAAATAATGCTTGTTTATTGAACATTTTTAGTGCGCTATTAGAATAGTTATTACTAGCTTTAATCTCTTCATTCATGTCTTATTATTATTAGTATTATTATTGTTATTTTTATTTTCATATGTGAAACTTTTCTATCTTTAATGTATTTACTGACTTTTTCCGTGTCTTTGTAATTTATTTTAATTAGAATTTAGATGTAAGCCTCCCTGATGAGCTCATTTAGCTCTTGGGGCAAACATAATGTAAATACGTTTAAATGAAAAAAAGAAAATAATAATCTCTGCTTGCAACTGGGCATGATTCTTAAGGGAAGGTGAAAAACTAATTTTTTCGGTAGAGAATCAGTTACAGTCAAAGCAAGTTACCTGCATTGGTTTTAATTCCACTCAGGAATGCTGTGGCCGTACTTGCAGAATCAGGTACTTGTTGATCAACAGCGTAAGTTTTAGCCAGAGCTGACCAAGGAAACACCTCCCAGCTCAGCACATTTTCCTCTCCTTTGTCTCCTTTCAGTTGCCCATCAAGAAACCGAGTGGCGGTGATGGTAGTCGGGCCCATTCCATCACCCAAAAACAAAATCACACTCTTAGCGGTGTCGTTGTTTGGTTTGAGTTTGAGGTTGTCCTTGACGAGCTTCACACCTTCCTTATACCAGGAATTGTCGTCTTGATTTCGCAAAATATCACGGCTGACGCCTGTGGAGGACGAGAAAAAGATCTAGACACAAAAACACTCGAGTGCATGGGAAGGGTTAGCACCGGCGCGAAGGTGTGTGAAAGCCCTTGCTATAGGGAAATCCTCGAGACAAATGCAGGTCCATTTTTTTGCAATAACAGAGGGGTAAAATTCTTTAGCGGAGGCGAGTTTTGAAAACCCGTAGAATATCACGTTCAGAAATTTAGTAAAACCTTTGTTCAAACAATATTTGTAAACAAAAATTTATAGCGGAGCTCCGGCTGCCCGAAGGGCCACCTAGCGGAGCACCATACTCTTAGCAACCCGTGAATTGCTTTTCTCATGGTAATTGCGGCTAGCTCGTGGGTGCGCACGACTCAGAAGTTGAAAAACATGGCTAGCTGTATTGCTCGCGGGCGCATAGTCACGACGACAACGAAATTGCCCAACATGGAGGCCTAGTTAGTCCGGTTTGGTTTACAGCAGTGTGCCGTTCCCAGAAGGGAAAAACAGCTTTTTAAAAACTGTAAATCGAAAGAAGAAGTTCAAAGGAACACTCGCCAGCATAAACAGTGGAAATCAGTCAGTTCATGGCGTAGAAATCCCTCTTCGATGACAGATTGTGGTTTTGGCAAGGCGGACAACTTTAGATGTGCCTTTCGCAGATCACTTGTAATCATCACAAGAATCGAAATGTTTGAGCTCTTCTTGGAATTCATACTACCAAAAATTGCAAGTTTGAATGTGAATTTTTTACTGTGCTTTATATTTAATTGACCGATTAGTTGTATTCGAAGTAACTTTAGCGAAATTTGCGAAAACGTGCTTAGTTTGGTTAATGAATTGTGCTTCAATTCATAAGATTCGCTTCGCTCGCCTTCGCGTACATTATAAGCGTATATTATAAGCTCCTATTGTCGACTAATGCAGACACTCATGAACTTTAAAATTGAAATATACTCCAATGGAATTTACAAACTGATTGTCCACGTTTTCAACGAGCATTTCTAGTTTAATGCATGAAAAAGATTAGTGTCTGCATTTCTCCTCAACGGCATGTTTGTATGTGTCCATGACCAAAGCATTGGACCCGGCAGCCCTGAAAATCAAGACCTCAGTGTCGTCCATATATTTCTTGTGCTACTGTTTGGGAAGAAATGGCAAATAAATCCAGACATTTAAGACATTTGACCATTGGTGATTAAGGGCCTGTTTACATGGAGGGAAGGTGCCCCGGCTAACCGAGTTACCCGGCTAGGAGGGTTAAAACATAGCCCGCCTTTACATGAAACTCGCCTAAGCGGGATAGTCAGAGGGCTATTTTTAGAGCGGTCGTGAGAACAGCAATCAAGATGGCGGACAAAGGAAACCTTTTTAACGGTAAGTTCAATATTTTGATCGCTCGTTCCGTTAGCGGCCGCTTTTTAGTGTGTAGGGTTGTTATTTTGCACTCTGGTAATTGATCGTTGTCACTTGGGGCTGTTAACTTTAAAAGCTAACCTGGAATATATCGCTGCTCTCACGGTCTTCTCACCTCGGCTAGTCGGATAACCCGGCACGAACCGTTTACACGGCAAAATGCTAGCCCGCCTAGAAGGGTGCCCCGGGCAAGTAGACAGGGTGCCCCGTGAAGGCGGGCTACCCTGTCTAGCATGTAAACGCTTCAATGCGTTTTCTAAAGAAACGTATGAAAAGTTGGCCCTCCCGGAGTAGCTCGGCTAGCCGGGTAACTCGGTTAGCCGGGGCACCCTCCCTCCATGTAAACAGGCCCTAAATCTTTTGTTATAATGACCACTGTTGGTGAGTTTATCTCTGGTGGTGTGATCAGTCAGGTGATCAGTCTGTAGATCAGACTTTAAACCCTAATCCTGTATTCGGGTCACATCACGGAATCCAACTAATTTTTGCGTGTTTTATGCTTTTGTTTGTGCTATTCGCAAAAATAATGTCGGGTCTCCCACTTGAATACTTGTTTCTAATGGCTACGCTTCACTGAAAACCATTGCTAATATCATGATTATCTCTCTATTTACGGCATGTAGAAATAGGTGTAGTTATGTAATATCCTGTTTAGTCTTGGGCACCCAGCGAGCCAAATCAATCAAATGATGTAGAAAGGCATTTTTAAGTGCCTTATGGTGTTTAAAGTCTGTTTAAAGAGATGCTTTCATAAGCTAGAAGAAGTTCAGCTGTTCGGATTCCCTAGCTGAAATTTTAATTGCCCGAAATTGTTAGGGAACAAAATCTGCCTCTGAGAAAATGCAAGCTGAAATGAACTTTCCACGAGCTTTCTAGGGAACTATTTTCTTTTCGAAAATGCTAGCTGACGTTTTTGACTGCCAAAAACAGCAATTACGACCTTTCTGAAAACCTCAGGGGCTATGATTTCCCTATTTCGAATCTTTTAGGCCACGTTTTAGTTACGAAAATCCGAGTGCACTCTTTAAACGACACCGAAAGCCTATGGCGAATTACCCTCCACCGAACAGATATCTACCGAAACTTGTCGTTAGGTGCCCCTGTTTAGTCCCTTTCATTTTAACGCGATATTACAGTTATTTGTGCTGTTGGACAAATTGTTAGCCCGTCTTAACGTATTTGTTACAAATGTTTTGCGTAGTGCGAAATTTGTTTGCGTCAAACTTGTACGGGTTCGGAGTGAAGGCCTTTCGAAAGAGCTCCCGCTTAAGATTTCTCGTGCAAACTGTGTAAGTTTAATCGTGGTTCACTTGATATCGCTGCGTTAAGCCACTAAACTGTTGATCTTATCCTCATCAACATCTACTTACCTTTTGTCTTTGAAAACCCCAAGCCGTTTCGCATAATAATCAGAGCGAGGAGAACGCTCCAAAACCTCAGTGCGAAAGAATTTTTCATGTCGCGTTGTGGACACTGATCAATACCCTTGTTGACGTGTTATGGCTCAATGTCGTGCCGCTGTTTTCCCTCTTTACAAAAACTCATTTGCAATGCTTGAGAAATTCATCACGCGTTATGAACAATCAAATAAGCTAAAAAAAAAAAAATCATAACAACACAACCTTTTTTCATTGGGTATGACCAATAACCATCAACCATCAACCATCAACCATCAACCATCTACCATCCACAACAAACTGTTTTGTACGGTTCAACACTCCTCAATTTTCCTCCGCATTTTTCAGCTGGACAAAGCTCTTTTATTTTCCTCATTTTGCCTGCGCTCTACTAGTCTTGGATTTTACAATGCTGTTCAGTTTTGAAAACTCAAACCATTTACATCGTAAAAGCGATGTTCACGGTCCATTTGAAATTCGGTAGTTCCGCACACAAAAGCGGGTTTCAATTCATGCACCACTGACAGAGGTGATATGATTGTTTACTGAACATCGTTGACTTACTGACTTAATTCCCTCTCTCCTCTGGGAGAATAGGGACGTAATAACATCTTATTTTGAGCATGTTTCATATTCACTTCCGTCAATTCGCTCTGCGCGCTACAGATATTAGACATCTTAGAAGAAAAAAGGGCCTGTCCGCAGTCTCGGTTAGCTATAGTCTTGAAATTAAAGAAATGCGACTGATGCTATAAAAAAATGAGTTCTGCTTCATTCACACTTTACGTACAGGACTACAAAACCCACGACAGTGCAATCAGTAATAAGGCAGATAGTGGAGCAACGGACAGCACACGGCCTCCACTGGTCAGGGCACTGGTCCTAGGCTTGCCTCCCCTGTTCACGTGTTTCACACATGACTCTCTCTGCTTGATTTCACTCAAGCACAAGGCGTGATCCATCACGTGAAACACATATTGCTGCTCTACCACACCATGAAACAAGTAGGCACCAGGCCCATCCGCAAATACACCTGTGAAAACATTCCAGAAATTTCAGTGTGAGAAGGACGTAAAAGCAGTAATTACCAGCGACAATTGAGGTTAGAGAGTCCACGGTTCAGAAACTACTTGGCCTTGAAAGTCTTCATGAGACCTTTTAAGGAAAGCAGTATTGGGTTACACTGACGCCAACTGGGAATTTTGAAGCTTTTTTTTCAGACGTTAGCGTGTAGTTGGATGCATTTGTGAAGGATGGACCTTGTGTAAGTTCCACCGTTAAAAAAATTGAGACTTGAACAAAACGTCTAATAACTGATGGAATAGTTAAAAATAACTGTAAACAAATAGTATCTGGCCCCCACTCTCCAAGTGCTTCCGTGTTCAAGAATACTGAAGGATACAACAAACAGACCGCTATCAACCCAAGGTGTTAGTGTTGCCTGTTGGAAAGGTGAGTGTAGTACAGTTTATTCCTTGAATAGCTTTGATGGCTTTGAATTTTCTCTTGGAAAGAAATAACCCTAAGGATACTCGTAGGCCGAAAAAGGGGAAATTGAGAATCATATGAACGACTGTTCCATTTCACTAGTTACTTCTCTTGCAAAGAACACAGAGGTAAAAGTCCACAACATTTTCCCTTTAAACTTCCTTGATGAATGTTTCCTTATTCCGCTCGTATGTCAGTTGTTTTCTTGTGATGATTCGTAATACACGGGAATTAGAATATTTTCCTAACACGTGACTAAAATCTTCCCAGTGACTGAACTCAGCAAACAGCCATTTGTCTACAAGAGCGATGACTCCATTTGCGATGAAATTGCATTGGTGTAGACTTATGTTTTCCCTGATATTTTGACCACAAATTTACTAAATCAAATTTCAGTGACTTTTTTTATTCACGAATGGCTTCTGGATCACCAAGGAGAAAACATCGAGTAAATTTTCAAAGGCTAATGCCACACTGAGTTGTTACGAAGTTCAACTAAGATGCAATTAGGGGAGAACTTGATTCACTTTCATCTTGGCTATGAGTAACCAAAACCACTTACGAATGGTTGCCGTGAGTTAAAATAATCGTTTTGAAGAAAACTTGGCCCTTATTTTTCGTTTGCCATCCGTAAAAAGGCGGCCTTTGCTTTCCAGATTTTTACTAACAATCCAATGGCACTGCCCCTTTCAAATCATTAGAATCGAGTTGCCTTTTGTTCTTTATTGTATATTTGATTCCTACATCAGTCCCTTTCAGGGTGCTATTGCCCCCCAGCCCCCCCCACCGTTCTTAGAATCTTAGAGTTAATCTACATTCTTACCAACATCTTCAGATGAGTGAGTTTCACGGTTAAGTAGAACAGTAGCCTGCTGGCGAAAGTACTTGTCAGAGGTGTTCACACTGCGGAGGTCTGGTCGAGACCCGTTCAGCCCCCCTGGTCCGTTTGCATAGCCCAGTGTAGTGTATGTTCTGTTCTGCGTGTCTACAGCCAACTTATTTTCCACATCCCTTATCAAACCAAACACAGGGTTCCCACGCTTCGGGTACCCGCCGATTGTGAAGACGTGAGAGTGGTCGGCGGTTACCGTGATCAGCGTTTCGTCTGACAGACGAAGAAACACAATTAATTAATAGGAAGTCGGAGAAAAAAAAAGCACTCGGCAAGTTCAAAATTCATCCAAAGCACACTTTCGGGAAAAATCGCGGGAAAGGTAACGCTTACCGGTAATGTATAGCCAAAACAAAAGTAAACTAGTTTGGAAGCATAGTAGATGTATTTGCTTTCAGATCACCTGTAACTTAATCGTCTTTACTTAAAGTGGAAGGAGTGGAATGAGTTCAGAATTCTGCTATTGTCTAAACTTGGTGTTTGGAAAAGGAAACTAGGTTTCAGAGGGTAGAAAACAATTGCGTTTGAGAGAGAATTTTCATGAAACATTATGTTTACCCTTGTTAACTATTTTCAGCGTCCTAGCAACCGCTTTATTCATTGCCACTGCATCAGTAACAGCTGTGACCGCCCAGCCAACATGATGCCCTAAATCAATACGCCCTCCTAAAACGGAAAAAGAAAGAAAAATAACAATAGTCATTCTGCTCCTTGAAGAGTTCATGCAGCGCAGATGTAAGGATACCTCACAAATTAAAGCTGAAGCCACTCTAAGGGCACTAAGGCCACATGGTAGCGGGAATTACCCCTTAAATCTACCAAAGCAAAGACTGAGCTCAAGCATTAGCAGCCATGGACAGCTGTTTCGGCCTTGTTAGGCCTCATAAGCATGGCATAGATAATGCTCAGGCTCAAGTACTCACCTATGCTGAAACAAGATATATATTGCAAGATTGCAATATATCTTGTTTTTGTTTGTTATTGCAATCTTGCAATATATCTTGTTTCAGAAAGCAATAAACAGGAACACCGATAGAGTATTCAAAATGACGCCGTTTTGAATTTACTGAGTTATTAACACATAAAAATGAAAAACTATAAGCCGTCACGAGCCCACGCTTTCCACGAAGCGTTAAACTTGGTAGTTCAAGTCAGTGTCAGTTACAAAGGACGGCAGTGCAATGCATCAACATGTACGACGCAAGTGCAAAGTTGATGTTTTTGGTCGTTAAATCTACTGTTTTCTGTGGTTCTTACTGCAGTTGCAGTTGTTGTTCTAACCTCATTGTATCGTTATCGGAGTATAGCAGTGCAGTGACAAACCTTCAACTAACAGGAAGTACCCCTTAGGGTTCTTTTGCAGTATTTTAATGGCTTTCTCAGTCATCTCTTCAATCGACGGCTCGCCAGCTTTGTCAGACGCGCGATCCACCTCGTACTGCATGTGAGAGTACTCAAAGAGTCCTACAAAAGTAAGAAGACGCCTTGAACACGCTAGTACGCATGATGCATTAAATCTGACAATGAAAACAACTTTCAACAGCAATTAATCTGTAGTACTTATAAGTCACGATTGTAAGACAAAGAAACAATCCTGGGTTCTCAGCGAGAAAACACCCTATGCCTTTAATTATACCACTCCGAAGCTTCAGTCACAAGCTACAAAGTTGTCTATGGCATGTTAGAAAATTTGCGTTTGTTTTATAGCTCTTTGCCGGAGTTAAACAATGCCAATTTTTATACCATGCAATAAAATGTAAGGCGAATCAGAATGCAGGAAAGTCGTTGCTGTATTCCACTGAACATTCCCATCATGCGCCAGGCTTATGTTTCATTGATTTTATAAGTCTGCGTAGTTTTCGATAGTATGGTACAAAATGAAAGGTTTTTGTACATATTAAAAACAAGTAAGTGATTCCTGGGATATTCCAGGGTATGCAACTCGAAAGCATTGCATGACAAGTAAGTATGTGACCATGTAAAGAAACGTAAACGAAGATGGACTTTCTCGACATACCTATCACGTGATCGACCTTCTGCACATCGATCTGGTCAAACTGAGTTTTGTTCCACACGTACTGTGAGTTGGTGTGATTATCAAGCCACATCTGAATCAGATCTCTCCCATCCTGTCTCCGTCCTTTCTTGTCCGGGTACTCGGGGTCTGATTGATTTATATGCAAGAAGTTGCTGCGGCCCCCACCGAACACCACCTCCATACCATCACCGAGGGGAACTCAACGAGTTGCAAAGCTGTGACAGAATAGTATATATGACAGGATCAGTTATGCTTCTCAATTCACGCTCGAAATTCTCGGTTAGCCTTTGATGCTGTATGAGCGTATTGGAGTTGTTTATAGAGCGCTTTACCTGGGGTCAAAAATAATCATAGCTTTTTATCTTTTCTTGTCGTTTCTTTTTTGATTTTTACAGATAACATTTAGTGCGTTTTTCAACAAATGACATTTACTCCTCGCCTATAAATTACATTGTTATGCGTACTTATATCTAAGTGGTTGTGTTTTCACTAGGACAATTTTAGCTAGATAAAGCCAGTAAAGTCCGGAAATACAGTGAAAACACTTCGTCTAGTGTTTAGCGAGTTAACAATGCCAACTGTTTTCACAAGGAAAAACAACGGGTTTTCTCGCCTTTACGACAGGAAACTCACGCAGAGTTATACTACCTCGCAAGATGGTTTAACTTGTCCCGACAAATACCGCAGCCAATCGCATCGCGTGTAGTGACAGATGCCTGCCAAACAATCTGGCAAAATTATTGTCCAGACGCTCGCCTCGTGGTTCTTGTGAAACAAAACCTTGTATGCTTGTAAACATGACTGACGAATTGCAAAACACTTCCCAATTCTTTCGCCGTTTTACAATAATTTCTCTGGACCCGTTGGATGCTCAGATCCCTCGTCCAGGGCCTTATCGGTACCTGTTTCACAGCGTCGGCATACTGAATCAATTTCCGCATTACGGGCAACCAGCAGTTCTTCGGTCTCTGTCTTGGGAAATTTGATAAAATCGTTCGCTCATCGCAACAAGGCAGTGCAGAATTCGTCCTTTACATTCATAGCAGTGCATCGACCGATTCCAAAGGTTGGCCCGACGGTTCTATATGAATTCCAAGTAGCTAATCTCCAAAGAGCAACGACAGCCTGCTTCTCTACGGAGATAGCTTGGCGAAGAATTGTGTTCTGTCGTACCAGCTCAGGGCCAACGAGTCCACAGATGTGTTCAAAAGTATCTCTGCTCACTCTGAAGTGCTCGCTTCACACATAATCTTGGTAACGATTTACAACGAGCTGTTCGAACCAAAACTTCGGCCTTGGATAGACTACCCTGCGAGCAGAGGCCCTTCGATCTTCCTAGATAAGTCGGGAAGTCCTTCCTCTTCCCGACTTATCTAGGAAGATCGAAGGGCCTCTGCTCGCAGGATATGGATAGACCTACATGGTCTTACGCTTACGGCGATGTATGTTTTGGCGTTCAATTGCCAGAATTACAACATTCTGTCGCATCCTCCGCATCTGCCGAGACATTAATCGCATCCTCTGAACGAAACTCCTTCTCTTTCGCAAAAATATAGCGAGAATCAGTACTAGTGAACTCATTAAAAGCGCTTTCTCTCCCGCCATTTTTGAAAGTTGCGCGGATTTGTAATTTGAATCTTCCGAGTTATAAGTGGCTTAAAATTTCCCAGTACAAACAGATGTCATGTTTAACTAGCTGGAAGAATGTTCAGCTAGTTAATCGGCCTAGTGAAAACACAGCCAGTATCTAAGTACGTCAAGAATGCTCATGCATTCTTGACCACGATACGATACTATTCCAACAAGTTACAAACTTCAGAAAACTTCAGAAAATGCTAGCCAATCTGTCTGACTGAAAAGAAATAAACTTTCTGGATATTCCGCGCGAACGATCACTGCAGTGATTGCTTTAAAAAATTCTGATCTTGTGCGAGATAAGTGATGTCCAAGCACTGTACAAAATCAATGGATTACATTCTGCTGTGGGTGTGTTCTCTTATAACACACAGAAGACTTCAAAATAGGGTAACTGTGGTATAATTGCTTTCTAAAAGACCATTCGCCGCACCTAGAGCTATACCCACCTTACAACTTGCGACTGTTGTATGCAAAGGTATATGGCGCCCTGATTGTGGTGTTCACAAACAAAAAAAAATCAAAAACAAAAATTACCTAGGCCTACAATTGGTGCAGGGTTTTCAAACGTTCATTAATGATAATCGTATATGATCTTTCACATATCGGGTGCAGAAAAAGAAATGTGGGTTTTGGAGTTACACGAAACAATTTGTACTGTAGGTTTGTCGTCAGCTTGTTGCATGCAGCAGGGTCGTACCGTCTCAGTATAAAATCGTCTTTCCTCGGTCGCAGATGGCCACGAAGAGAAAGTAAATGAAAGTGTATTTGGTTTCTCATTACGCTATTTATGATCTACAAGAGAGCAAGACTACTCGCTAAGTCAAGGCTAACAAGGCTTGTGATTGGCTAACAACCTGTCATCTCACCTACTGCAAATGACGATAATGACGTCTTTAGTTTGTCTATACTTTGAGATCAAACTCTTCACAACCAATCAAAACGCGAGTTTCAACTAGTACAGTATGTTGCCCAGTATCCGACCACTTCAGTTTAAAACTGCTATAACTTCCCTTCCTCAGTCACAACATTTCTGAAATTTGGGCTTGAGACAATCCACTTCGTCTGTATTATGATGAAAAAAAGGTTTACGCTTTTACTTTGGTAAAATTTGCATTTCTGCAGAGCTCTTTTGTTGCCCAGTATCCGACCAGTGAGCCCAGTATCCGACCACAACATTAACGTGATTAAACATGACTTCTTCACTGATTTAAGGAAATCATCCTTGGAAAACCCAAAGTCGCGGTTTCCATCTCAATCAGTCAATCTGCTGACTGGTTTTCTTAATTTTTTTGTTAAAACCGAAGGAGGGCCCTTCCGGCGGTCATAGTTCACCCTCCAATCCAGTCTGTCCACCAATGTTATTCTCTTTGTGAGAATGAATATATGAAAATCATAATATTATATTTGACTTGCTGATTGAGGAATGAATATGTGAATGATCATCACAGTTATGAACACTACAAAAGCAGTAGTGAAAATTAAAGACTGGAAAAAAAATTCAGCCTGAATTTTTTCAGGCTTTAATTTCACTATTCGGCTTATGTAGAGTCCATGTAGTGTTCATAGTTGCGATGATCATTCACATATTCATTCGCCGTTCTTTTTATTCCCCAATTTTGGCTGCTTTTCTGATACTTAGTCTGCCGTCACTAACATCTCTCATCGCCTCGAGAGGCCATTCTAGGATCAACAGAAAGGGTTATATGAGAATTCCCTGTCTTAACTTCCGCTTACAGAAATACAAAATACAGTCATGCAAAGCAAACACACGGACAATAGGTCGCTTCCACAAATAAATCAAGAACGTTTCTACAAAGAGTTGTGTAGCATTACAGTAATTACATGGATAATATGCATATACTAAGACATAATTATAATCAAAGGTATGGAATTAATCTTGTTTAAACAGTTTACGCAGCTTATACAACGATTTTGCACAGTTAAGAAAAAACTGGTCGGATACTGGGCATACTAAATCAAAACTTAGTGAATGTTTCTGGCTTCCGTTATTCCAGAAAAATTAAATTTTAAGAAGAAATAATTAATGTTATGACCTCTTGATTTCTTGAGTATTGTCATTTTAGATATCTAACAGTTACTTTGAAAGTATCACATTTTACAGACCCTTAGTTGAACAGCGATAGTTTCACTGCACAGTGAAAAGCGTAAATATTAGCCATGAAAACTTCACGCACC
>JAEMWC010001426.1:80000-157500 GCA_016490735.1 Pachyseris speciosa
TATCAGGCCCAGGGTTGAGCTCAACATCCATAGAGATTGCAATGTCTTTCCAAGGCAGAAGGTAGCATAAATGTCCATGTTTAGTCCACGCACAGATCGATCTTGATGGAAGGCGTGCACCAGATTTAATGTTGTTGCGAGGCAGTCCAAGACTTATAGATCTCAGTATAGTAATCTTTGGTTGTTTAAAAACTATGTTCGAGTAACAGAGCTGGTAAAATATAAGCACTACAGAAATAGAAAGTAAAAACCGAGCACGAAACTTTGACGCTGCTATGTTGGGCGCATTTACATAGTAGTAGGCCTCAGTGGTTAAAGATACACTAAAAATACACTCATTTAGCCCTTGAAGAAAACATAATGTAAATATAAAAAAAGTTAAGTTACGTTGGATAAGTCTCCGCCCGGGCATAAGGAAAGGTTAAAACCTATTTTTTTGGAAGAGGAGTTACAGTCAAAGCAACTTACCAACATTAGTTTTAATTCCGTTCAGGAATGCTGTGGCCGTACTTGCAGAATCAGGTCCTTGCTGATTAACAGCGTAAGGTTTAGCCAGAGCTGACCATGGAAACACCTCCCAGCTCAGCACATTTTCCTCTCCTGTGTTTCCCTTCAGCTGTCCATCAAGAAACCGGGTGGCGGTGATGGTACTCAGGCCCATTCCATCACCCAGAAACAAAACCGCGCTCTTAGCGGTGTCGGTGTTTGGTTTGAGTTTGAGGTTGTCCTTGACGAGATTTACACCATCCTTATACCAAGAATTCCTGTCTTGATTTTGAAAGATGTTACCGCTAACACCTGAGGAGGACGAGGAAAAGATCAAAGATCAGCTACCTACAGATACAAGCACATTCGAGTGAGAAGGCTTAGCACGCAAACGTGCACAGTACACCTGTATGAACGAAGTCCCTACTACGAACATAACAAGAACAGAACAAGCGCGCGCTCAATTGGTTCTACAATAACAGTGGCAAAACACTTTAATAATAATAATAATAATAATAATAATAATAATCAATTTATAGTGCGCAAACTCCATACAATGTTCAAATGCGCATAACAATTAAAAACTAAAAATTGATAGATAAAAATATTACAAAAATTGAATAATAAAAGGTGATATAAAAACAATACAATTATGATTCATGGTTGTGACAAAAATGCTCTTCGAAAAAGGTGGGTCTTTAGTTTAGCTTTAAAAATGCCAACAGTGTCAGCGCTTCTAATGGCCAGTGGAAGTGCGTTCCAAAGTCTTGGCGCGGAACAAGTAAAATAACGGTCACCAAGGGTGGCTTTAAACCTAAAACTAGGATAACTAAGTAAAAGTCCATCTTTGGGAGTCCTAAGATTATATTTCGTTGGAGACCTAAGAGAAATCATAGATGATAAATAAAAAGGAGCTAAAAATTTAGGGATTTTAAAAGTAATTAAAAGGGTTTTAAACTCAATTCTTTATCGGGAGCCAATGTAATTCATAAATAAGCGGTGTTATATGGCAAAATTTTGGTTCTCTGAAGATCAGTCTAGTACATGCGTTCTGTACTCGTTGTAACTTATTTATCAAGCAGTCCGGTAAACCATACAGAAGACTGTTGCAGTAATCAATTCGGCTAGTGATGAAGACACGGACAAGTGCCTCAGTGGACTGTCGTGAAATATATTTCCTAATGCCGTGGATTAAGCGGAGGTGAGCTTTTTCAAAACCCATAGAATATTTCTTTCACAAATTTAGTAAAAGCGTTATTTAAACAATATTTGTGAGCAGTCATTTATGAGCTCCCGTCAACAATTTACATGTATCGTAAAAGCTCTATTAAGCCCCCCCCCCTCCCCTCTCTCTAATAACCCCCCCCCATTTGGGAGTCGGTTTTTGTCATAAGCCCCCCAATTCTAATAAGCCCCTCCCTTTAGGACACAAGATTTATTAGTTAGTCCCTCCTATTCCCTCTTATCAAAATCCACTTGATGTGGCCCAGTGGGTTTGTTTTTAAACAAATGTACAATCAAACACACAATACTGTTTGCTGCTCTTTATTAAATAATAAAGTTTCACTGTAGTTGTTTAAGTTTTGTGCAAAAACTTTTTGAAGACAAAACGGCGTGTTTAAGATTTGAAATAAGCCCCCTCTCTGTTAAGCCCCCCTTTCTAATAAGCACCCAGTTAATGAGGCATGAAATTAAATAAGCCCCCGGGGACTCAATAGAGCTTTTACGGTAATGCACATCACACTCATGAACTTCAAATTTAAAACATACTACAAAGAAATTTACAA
Source organism: Pachyseris speciosa (assembly GCA_016490735.1). Taxonomy (NCBI): domain Eukaryota; kingdom Metazoa; phylum Cnidaria; class Anthozoa; order Scleractinia; family Pachyseridae; genus Pachyseris; species Pachyseris speciosa. Next base: position 82,274 of record JAEMWC010001426.1, read on the forward strand.
ACTAATTGTCAATTTTTTCAAAGAACGTTTTTTGTTTAATTTGTCCACGAGAAACGAGCATTTAACCCTCCAACCCTCAGTATCAACGTGTTTATTCTCCTTAATGTCGTCCATATATTTTTTGTGCTACTTGTTAGGAGAATTGGTAAATAAATCCAGACAGTTTTTCTTTCATGATTATTTCTTTTGTTATCAAGAACATAATTACTCAAATAGCCTCAGGACAGTGTTCCTTTACCCAAAACTGAATACGAGAAAGAAGCGCCACCAAGTTACAAGAGTAACAAAGTTTTTTGTCGGATAAATACATTTTAGAATAAACACACAGGGCTGAACGCTGTGAAATGCTGCAAGAAAGAAAATGCGATGCTACAAAAAGTGAGTTCTGCTTCATTCACGTTTTACGTACAGGACTACAAAAACCACGACGCTGCAGTCAGCATACAGCGGAGCAACGGACAGCACACGGCCTCCACTGGTCTTAGGCTTACCTCCCCTGTTCACGTGTTTCTCGCATGATTTCTGCTTGCTTTCACTCAAGCACAAGGCGTGATCCATCACGTGAAACACATATTGCTGCTCCACCACACCATGAAACAAGTAAGCACCAGGGCCGTCCGCGAATACAGCTGTGAAAACATTCCAGAAATTTTAATGTGCGAACAACGTAAAATCAGTAATTATCAGCGACATTGGAGGTGAGGGCTAGCACAACCCAAGCCTAAGGAGGTACTCGTCCTTTAAATTGCTGAATGGACCACCTTCTGGTAAAAGCAATGTTGAGTTATGATGACAACAGTTGGGGACTTTTGTTGCATACTTACTCGTATGGTTGGGGCAGTCTGGATTTTGTTAAAACTAGAACAAAAAACAACTTCAATGCTATGGAAAATTTTAAAGTATCCGCGTAACTGCGCGAATCTCGTTCCTATTCTCTCGGAGGCCAAGTGTTTAAAGTATCTGACTAGCACAAGGAAGGGGGTGGGTTAGATTCCCATCGGAGACTTACATAGTTAACGTTCTTTCGCCCCATGCTTGCTCGATAAAAATATATCTTTCCCTATAGCACAAATTGGCGGCCAATAATTAATGTGATCTGCGTGGGGAACCACTTTTGTTCCTTAGCGATAAGTCGAGTATCCTTGGAAGAAAAGTGTGACTGCTTGTAGTTAGGGGGCTAAACCATCCATTTTTACCGTTTGTTAGGAAGTTTTGTATCGATGGAACCCAAAATAAAAGTCTAGGTTTGATTAAAACTACCCTTCTAGAGAAGTGAGACTCTTTAAGTACCCTTAGCCCTGGATGGTCAAGATGGATACGGATTGCATCTCGTAAAAATTCGGGCCGCAAGTTTCCGAGTTTCCTTCTTGTATATACCAAAACCTACTGCTGTAAATATTGCTCGACGTTTATACTTGAACGTCGAACTACTATTAGTTTTATTATTACTTTTATTTACTTGATGTGTTTTTCTTGGATCTCTAAGACTATATCGCGCGCAAAAATGTTCTTAGTTTTGATCAGGACATGTAATTACCCTTGAATTTGCTCCCCTAAGAATGTTAAACCAGATTATTACCAATATCCTCAGATGAATGACTTTCAGCGTCAAGCAAAACAGTGGCCTGCTGTAGATAGTCCTTGTCAAAGGTGTTGGCATTGCGCAGGTCTGGTCGAGAGCCGTTCAGCCCGCCTGGTCCGTCCGCATAGCCCAGAGTGGTGTATGTTCTGTTTTGCGTGTCCACAGCTAATGTGTTGTCCACATTCCTTATCAAACCAAACACAGGGTTCCCACGTTTCGGGTAACCGCCGATTGTGAAGACATGCGAATGGTCAGCGGTTACTGTTATCAGCGTCTCGTCTGAGAAATGAAGAAGTTAATATAATAATTTAATAATCTAGAACTTATATAGCGCATTTTCCACGTGTATATGATCAAATGCGCTTTACCAGCAGATGAAATTGGAATTTGGAAATGTTGGTTTTTGTGGAGAGGGGAAAACCGGAAAACCCGGAGAAAAACCTCTCAGAGCAGAGAAGAGAACCAACAACAAACTCAACCCACATATGACGCCGAGTCTGGGAATCGAACCCGGGCCATTAGACCATTAATTAAAATTAATTAATTGTGGTAGGGGAAAACACTTGTTAAGTTTAAGGCTTAAAAAACACATTAATTCACGGAAAATGACCGAAATTATTTCTTACCAATAATGGTTACGCCAAAACAAAGTAGATCATATATTAAGTGAATAAAGAGGATTAGTTTCTAAAGAAACTGTGGTGCTGCGTCGGTGGGGGAGTGAAACACGAAAATTTGGTTTATCAACGGAGTTGATAATGTAAATTGACCACCGTACAGGGATTCGATTAGCTGACGTTTCGAGCCTTAGCCCTTCGTCGGAGTGACCCACAATTCCTCGATTCGCTCCGACGAAGGGCTAACGCTCGAAACGTCAGCTAATCGAATCCCTGTACGGTGGGCAATTTACATTATCAACTCCGTTGATAAACCAAATTTCCGTAGATCATATAAGGACTGGTTTTGTTTTCAAGTTTTGAAGCACAGTTCTTGTTAAATGAAATCTTTCAGGAGTCTCAAAGAACAACTCAAAAGGGCATTTCTTTTAATATGTTTCACACGTTTCTCCGTAACTAAACTCTCGGCCTTACTTATAGTGGAAAATTCGAAACTAGAAGGAGTTAAGCCATCTATCGAGGCTTAAGAATTTGGGGAAAAGCTTTTGCTTAAAACGATAGAAAATAGATGATTTTGAGGGGAATTTGACATGAAATCTAATCAGTTACCTCTATTAACTATTTCCAGCGTCCTAGCAACCGCTTTATTCATTGCAACAGCATCATACAGAGCTGTGACAGCTTTGCCATCGTGGTGTCCGTGATCAATGCGCCCGGCTGAAAACAGCAAAATAACAATAATATCAGTTTCGTTCATGTGAACCTTTATCTGGCCATTCCACTGCTTAATGAGTTAATATAGTGCAGACGCAAAGAAAGTTTCTAAAAATCCCGTGCAATTTAATTCAGTGGAGATTAAAATAAACGAGAATAATAACAGCGCCATTTTCACTGAGTACACTGAGTATTAAAAACTTGAAGGTGAAAAGGTGTACTCGCGTTCTCCACAAAACCTTCAAGTTGATCATCCAAGTTGTTGTTTTGCGCCGGACTGCATTGAATTGAACCCAAACGTATAACGTACGTGCAGAGCTATTACCGTTACCCGTTACGTCTATTGTTTTGTGGCGTTACCGGACTGTAGCAATGGAGAGACATACCTTCAACTAACAGGAAGTACCCCTTTGGGTTCTTCCGCAGTATTTCGATGGCTTTCGCAGTCATCTCTTCAATCGATGGCTCGCCAGCTTTGTCAGACGCGCGATCCACCTCGAACTGCATGTGAGAATACTCAAAGAGTCCTACAAAAGACAGAAGAAACCTAACACGCTAGGCTTTATGCATCAAATCTGATCCTCAGAACAGTATTAAACATGTAGCATATGTCTTGCCCGAGTTGTCATGTCACAATCATGAAGACAAAGAAACAAATATGAGTCCGTGACGAGAAAAACGCCAGGGCCTTTAATACACCACTGAAACGTCAGCTTCAGTCACTTAGCTACTTGTCGGAGAGAGTCAAAAGTAAACGAACGAAGACATTTGCTTGGCTCTACTCGTAAGAGCAATCATATCGAAACGATTTGATGTACTGACATTAAAGGAAATCTTGTAAGCGAATATAAGATGTGCTTCTTGTGTTATTCGATGAACTTATGTAGTTAAAAAAGAAGCATCTGAATAAAAATAAGGCTTAATTACCTTCCCTGCTAGCAGAGGCCTCATTTCCTTGTATTCAACGCGCGGGAGAAAAGAGACCTCTGCCATGGGTCGAAACGGTCTGTGTTGAGCATGCGTCGCAGTTCCTTAGCGACCGAAACATCACGTGTTTTCTTTAGCACATGATCGGTATCGGTCAGGCATCGGTCAGTAGACAATACAAGGCCTTGTTACGTTTAATGCAATTTTGTATTGGTGCTGTTCTTCAGGTGGCATGTATGTGAGAATGAATATATGACAATCATATATTTGAACTGCGGATTAAAGAATGAATATGTGATTGTTCATCTAGACATCTTGTTAACAGTAATGAAAATAAAGCCCGAAAAGATTCCGGTGCAGTGCTCTACCAAGTGAGCTAACAAGCCAACTGGGAGCTGGTTATTTTGTTGGTATGATTTTCATATAGTCATTCTCACATATTCATTGACTTACGGGTATATTACGAACCAAATTAACAAAATGACCAGTTCCCAGTTGGCTTGTTAGCTCAGTTGGTAGAGCACTGCATCGTTATCGCAGAGGCCGTGGGTTCGATTCCCGTACGAGCCGGAATTTTTTTCAAGCTGTATTTTCACTACTGGATAAGTCGTTTTCTCGTCTGCGATGATCATTCACATATTCATGTTATAGCTCTTTGTTTAACAATAAAACCAGTTTGTATACATGCTGCAGTAAATATAGCCAATCCATGTGCAGAGTCGTTTCATAGTCGTCGATATTCCACCCAACATAGGGAACTTTATCCAAGATGACGGCATCGGAAACGACATCGCCACAAAACATTACGTTTCATGAGCAAAAGCAATCACTTTGCGTTTGGGTACATTTCTTTGCTGTCCTCTGCAAAACAACAACGTGAAACGACCTAACAGTCTAGGTTGTCTCGAGACTTAAACGTCGTTCATAGTACAGGGGCACCCAACGACAGGTTTCGGTAGTAGTATCTGTTCGGTGGAGGGTAATTCGCCTTGTGGTTTCGTTGTCGATTAAAGGGTGCACTCGGATTTTCGTAGCTAAAACGTGGCCTAAAAGATTCTCAATAGGGAAATCATAGCCCCTGAGGCTTTCCTGTTTTTGGCAGTCAAAAACGTCAACTAGCATTTTCGGAAAGGAAATAGTTCCCTAGAAAGTTCGTGGAAAGTTCATTTCAGCTTGCATTTTCTCACAGAAAGATTTTGTTCCCTAACATTAAAATTAAAATTTCATTAAAATTAAAATTTCAGCTAGGGAATCCGAACAGATGAACTTCTTCTAGTTTATGAAAACATCACTTTGAACAGACTTCAAACACCATAACGTACTTAAAAATACCTTTCTACAGCTTTTGGTTGATTTCGGTCATTGGGTGCCCCTGATAGTAATTTAGTCCCTGAACAGTCGGCATTTTCCTCGTTAAGCAAATCCGAATAATCGTAAAAATTTTCTGCGGCCCCCACCAAATACCACCTCCATACCATCACCGAAGGGGAACTCAACGAGTTGCAAAGCTGTGACAGAAATACAGAGAGGGTATAACAATTATTAGATGTCTTTCTCAATTCAGGTCTTGTCTTATCGTCTTGAAAGTAACCGTACATGATACATGAGCGTTTAGAGGCTGTTTCATATTGCGATTTATCTGGTGTCCAAAATAACTGACTTAAGATCTATGTTTTGTATTTCGTTTCTATTTTGTCTTGTACACATAACATAAAGTGTTTTTCAAGAAATTAATATTACTTTTCGCTTACTTGTACATACCTATATCTAAGTAATTTCTCATGCATTCTTGACTACGATATCCTGAAATGAACTTTGAAACAAAGAACAAGCTAAAACACTCACAACGATTTTTGTTATCTTGCAAGGACCAGCATACGTGTCAAATTTTGTAAAGTAAGTATTGTGGAATAGTGCCGAACTTTTGCTCAATAAATGTTGCATTAAAAAAAAACGTGTCAAATTAAACTGAGTTGAAATGCACTTCTATTCTAGCCATTCCTGACGAACAGAAGAAAAATCTATTTGGACGGTCGGGAACCTGAGCCAATCCTATGATGCAAGTTGTTTTGTGTATAATTTAAACTGACAATTTTTCGCGCCCGACGCGTAAAAGTTGATGGGATTTTAAAGCACGTTTTAAAACGCCGTGACCATTGTAACTATGGGTAAGGTTGAATCACAATAGTTGATTACCACTGTTTGGATGCCGCGATCAGCTCGCCACGTGATGTAAATCGGTATTCAGAAGTTGGGTATAGTTCTAGCTGTGGCAGATTGTCTTTCAAAAAAACAAGTGTGTCGCAAAATTTTACCCAAATTTGACGGTCTCGCTGTCTTGGAGCCGTATACAAGGCCGTCTTCAGTTGGCGTCTCGATCTCTTTTTCAAGCTGAAAAATGCTCTTGTATAGTATGTTTTATTCCTTGGTATAGCATTAAACAAATAGATTTTAATTGGCAGTGTCTGTGTGTGTACTCTGATAATGCATAGATGAAGTCAAAATTTGGTAAGAACAAAGAAGTACCCTCCAACCTACATGCGAGAAGAGTGACTGATGTTGTTAACACATTTTGACGTCCTCTGTGCGTTATCAGATCACACGCCCACCGCTAAATGAAATGGCTCCGGATAATGACGTCATTCGTGCGTCTATACTTTTATGACAAACTCCTCTCAACCAACAAAAGCACGATTTTCACAAGTATAGCACTATTGTGCAAATCAGTGTATTTCTTTAAATGACCATAACGACAAAAGTTTTACTTTCTCGGATGAATCTAAACATTACCCAATGAAATTCTGCGAAAACATTTTTCGATTTGAACAAAACGCAAATTTTTAATGATTTTTTAAAACCTTCAAAACTATTTTGCGGTCGACCCGCCCCACTGAAAATAGGACCGGTGGGCTCATGATAAGCTCACATTACAAAAGACAGTGACGTAGGTTCAGGAGCCCATGAAACACGTGAAAATACGTCTCTCTCGGTCTTCAGTATTCCGCAAAATACGTCGGCGGATTTCGATTCCCCAGTAGAGAATAAAAAGCTTTAAATAAGTATTTGCCATGAGTAGGAAGAACGCGACTTGTTTTCAAGTGAGATGAGAGCAAGACTAAAGTCACGTGTTCGTGTACATACGTCACAGCTCCTGCCAAACCGAGAAGAACCGGAGGGGAGACTACTTCAAATAGTGGACCAAAATGGCAGCAACTTTGAAAGAAAAGAAAAACACTAAAAATTTACGTTTTGTTCAAATTGAATTCTTTTTTTTTTCGCAGATGTTCATTGGATGATGTTTAGATTCATATGAGAAATTAACCATTTTTTCGCTATTGGCACTTTAAGTGCAATTACCAATATCCTTGCATTTGGATCCGTCGTCCTTTGCTAATTTCTCGATATCCGCGTCAGCCTCCCAACTACGATCAGCCGCGTACGCGTACGCGCTCGCGGGTGTTGCGTCGGAAACACGCGTTGTAGTCACGATTCCCGTTGACATCCCAGCCCTCTCTGCTAGTGCGAGGATGGAGACAGCCTTACTTTGTTCTGTTAAGTCTGCGCAGTAACCCTTTCTGACACTTTCGTCAACACCGAGGATTCCTTTAGAGATATGAGCAAAACAGGGGAAAATAGGTACAAATGCCCTTCAATTCTAGCAAATACAAGTATATCTTTCACCTTAGAAGGTCGAGGATCTGCCCACGCAGATTTGATCGCTGATTATTAATTAAACATATAAGAAAGCCGTACCGAACTTTGCGAATTTTCCTGAAAATTATGACTTCACTTCAGTTCAGTTCAGCTTTTTAATTCACAATTCATTGCATTAATACAGACATAGGTGAGACCAAGAAAATAAATTTTTTATGAAGAAAGCCGATATGCAGTGGTTAGAGATGCTTAGGAACTTTCGAGCTAAAAAAGAACACAATCAAAGAATTAATTTTTAGCTGATGTCGACACTGCCTCTCTGGATTTAGGTTCCCCACTGAGTGGAGAGAATTGTCCACTTTAGTGCTTTTAAAAGAGGCGCTTTGTATTGTGTTTTAAACTGGAGTTAACCTAGGCTCTTGAGATCTGCAAGAATTCCTTCCCAAAGCACTGATTTAACCGAAATGATAAGAAATGAACGCCGAGAACGTGTTTATAATCCTAATGCAGTGTTCCCGTCTGTCTTATTTTCCCCTTTCTGGTTATTAAGAATGTAAGCAAGCATTAATAAACCAAGGTTAAGATCTTGTATTCTTGTTATCATCGGATGAGCAGGCAAAAGTTGAATAAGTTGGTATTAGGAGCGTCCTGCTCCCAGTCGTTTTAAAATTTTTAAAAGAACTCGAGTCGATGGCACTTTCGTCGAGTTTGCGAGAGCCGTCACTCTAAATCCCAGAGAAGACGATTTTGTGCGCTTTTCTCTCTCGCATATTCGCCTTTGACAAAATGAGCCATGCGTCCGCTAGACATTTCCAACTAACTGATCAACAGTTAAGCCACAAATACGCGTTGGACCTATTTGATGGATAGCCGCAACTAGGTACGTACCATCGAGTTGCCTGCAATCATCTAATATCCAGCGACTGGAACTGGATCTGAATAACTTTTTTTTTTTAACATAAATGAATATAGATTTCATCTCGCAAGAAAGAACAGAACACAATTTAATGGCCATGATTTGCTGTGCATGGTTTACATAGAGGATATTGCACGGCGGCACGAAGATATGACTTTTATTTTCGAGTGGAAAATTATAGTTCTTTTTATTTTATAGACAGAAAACCGATACAAGCACAAACGTTATCACGAATTCGCGCAGTTTAGGCTCGATTACCAGCCGCTGTTCGGCGGGAAATGATTGAGTGGCGGAAATCGAACTACTTGCAGTTCGGCAGCCGGAATTTCTTCAATTTTTCGCCTTTCTTCTTCACTTGCAAAGATCTACTTTTGGTTTTTCCTTAGTAAAGAATTTTACGTCGGCTTAAGAGACCTTCGGGAATCTATTGCTCCGGCCATGTTTCACTGACCGTTTGCACAAACAAGCATGAAAAAGCGAGAAATGACGTCATCAATATCCTCACCAAATGCGGCACTCGGGTCTCGGATATTGGTTTGGTATAAATTTCACGAAGGGAATATTTCTAGAAAAACACTCGTACCTATATGATAATGGCTGTTATCTTACGGCTGCTGAGCCAATCAATACTCTGGGCTTACATTATCCAGGCATACAGTTGTAAACATGACTGACTGGATAGGTTTCGCCAGAAGTTTAGAAACAAAGCAGGCTATGTACAGCCCTTTCCCGTGGGGAGACCTCTCTTATTCAAGGGTATCTCGAGAGGGAAAGTTGCGAACAATGAATAAACCTTCTCAGTAAACATGTGTTTGTTTATTAAATTATTTTATTTATGGTATGACAGGAGTAGTTACGTTGAAATGGGAAGGTGAAAACCAACAGTGTTAACTTACCTTCATTAGTTTTGATTCCGTTCAGCAATGCTGTGGCCGAGCTTGCAGAATCAGTTCCTTGTAGATTCACAGCGTAAGGTTTAGCCAGAGCTGACCACGGAAACTCCTCCCAGCTCAACACATTTTCCTCTCCAGTGTTTCCTTTCAGCTGTCCATCAAGAAACCGAGTGGCGGTGATGGTACTCAAGCCCATTCCACCACCCAGAAACAAAATCGCGCTCTTAGCGGTGTCGTTGTATGGTTTGACCTCGAGGTTGTCCTTGATGAGCTTCACACCTTCCTTATACCAATAATTGTCGTCTTGATTCCGAAGATGTCACCGTTAACACCTGAGGAGGACGAGAAAAAGATCAAAGATCAGCTCTATAAACACAAGCACATTCTAGTGAAAAGACTTTGCACGCTGAGGTGTGTGAACTCCCTTGCCATAGGGAAACGCCTGGGACAAATGCGCATTCATTTTTAACTTGGGAAATTGGAAAATTGGCAAATTTCAGAGTTGTTGGTGTGATGCCGATTTCACTCCTTCTATTTCTGCTCTGTGGTTCCTGTTAAACATTTTGTACGCTTTTTATAACGCTAATTTATAACGCTTGGCATATATTCCGCATCCAAAAATCCAACGTGTTTAATTTAAAAGGGCACTGTCACGCTATTGTACCATCACTCTAAAAGCTTAAAATTGCCAATGCATCAGTGGAAACCTTAAAATAATGGTCTAGTTTTGCTACCAAAGACTGTAGTACTGCATTGACACAATAAACTCCTGTGACGAGGATGGAAATGGATTGAAATTTGAAAAAACTTGCCAGTTTTTGCAAAGTTTCAAGCTATGCATTGAAAAATCACCAAAAAAATTATTATGGTTACTCTCCCTGCTAAAATTTCATTGGAATTCATCTTGCTGATTCTGTAGGAGCATTTTTTGCATGGTGACAGGTAAAGGGCAGTAGTTTTTGCAGAATTGAACCAAAAAAAACATAAATCCCGGTGACAGTGCTCCTTTAAGCCCTGGCCAACATTGTTGGTATTAATGTTGAGATAGTGGCAAAACACTATCCAACATTGCTAGATGCACAAGTTGATGCCATCTTTGTTGCAAATGACTCGAAAAGCCTCGGTTTGAAAATAGGGATAGGGATGGTCGTGCTTGGCTAAAAGGGGAGCTACCTCGCTTCCAACTTTGTTTGAAGAGTGACAAAACACTGCGACATTCTGTCGTTGAACAGAATTATCGGGCGTAGTGTTTGATCAAAGGTAAACTCTATCCAACATTTGATCGAGCAAACATTGATGGACGAATATTATTCAACATGAGTGGCCAAATGGTCGAACAATGTTGGATCAAGGAAAATTGGAACGTTGGATCCAACTTTGTTCGATAGTTTGGCATGATAACGTCTGAATGAAAAAAGAAAAAGGCATCCAGATACTAAAAAAAGACTAACGAAAGATATACAGAAGAGGAGGAACTAGCTTTTTTTTATAATTCTGTCTGGGATAAACTGAACAGATAGTACATTTCCTAACAATGAAAGGAACTCGCGAGTAGTTTTGAGTTTAGACTGGCCCATAACCACCTTGATTTTATACAATGACAGAGGCATTACCTTTCTTAGCAGAGGTGAGTTTTGAAAACCCACGGAATATGACTTTCAGAAATCTTGTGAAACCTTTCAAACAATATTTGTGAACAGTCAGTTATATAAGCTCATGCTGTAGATTATAAATGCACCTCACACTCATTTACAAACGTACTGATTGTCCGATTTTCTAGTTTGGTGAACAATTTAATGTCTACATGTCTCGTCAAAGGAGCAAGTCTCCATTTTTCCGCGAGAAAGGAGCATTTAACTATCCAGCAAATAATATCAACATGTTTATTCTCCCCAGCGTCGTCCATATAGTTCTTGTACTACTTGTTGGGAGAATTTGTAAATCAGGTCTGGTGATCAGTCCCAGGACTTTGAATCCTGATCATGTGCTCGAGAGTCACGCCACTTACCAACCGGCATGTCTAATACGCGGAACCGCCTCTGAAAACTGCTTAAAACAGGAAATACATACCTGAATATGGTTTGAAACCTCCCCAGAGTGTGTTTGTGTGTATTCTAGCTCTTTTACTGATTTTTTTGTTTCGTACAAAAATGGCCACTGGTTTTAACAACCGTTGCCATTTTGGAAAGTACATGCACTGTATTGATGGACACTAGTCCAAATGTCTGAAATGTATTTAGAACCCTGTCTAAAACTGAGCCCATCTAAAACGGAAATGCGTCTTTTTACTGCAAGTAGTGTAGCCTGCGTTATGTATCAGTCAATTCCAAAAGTGCCCATCCCCCCCCCCCCCGGCAAACACCCGGACATTTGACTTTTTTGAAAAATTTTGATCAAATGCCCCACTCCGTTTCCAGTTTAGATGGTCAAATGTCCCACTGTCAGGACCTTAAAAAGCGAAAGTCAAGTGTAAATCTATAGCAAATCACTCGTTGCATGAAGCATTTTGGCACGCTCCCCGCTCATGATGAATATTGTATTCTCAAATCACTTACCTTTTTCAATCCAAATCCGAAAAATTGTGCGCCAGAACTCTTTTCCGGTCTCTTTTGTCGGCACTCCAAACTTTGAATAAAGGCATATCAACTCTATACTTAGTAAACCTAGGCGGAATCTTGAAGTGAAGGGAGCGAAGCGGCTCTCGTGGTGAATGAATGAATATTTGTGCGCGAAAGACACGCGCAACCCTTTAACTGGCGTCCGCCGACTAGTGTTTAGCCAATAGTCAAATGCCCCACCGTGCGGGACAAATTTCGGATCAAATATCCGGGGTATGCCCGGGGGAGGATGGGCGCTTTTGGAATTGACTGATACATTACAACTGATTCAGTGTGGCCTTAGCTTAACGTGCAATGTGACTGACAAATAAAATGACCTATTTTTTACGTTTCAATCAAATTTCCAATTTTGAACTTAAAATTGCTAAATCACCCACCTAACGTTTCTTCCTTTCCCAATTACAACCCTAACCCTAGCCCAAAAAATATTCCTTCACATTTCTCTAGGCTTATTGCTGTCAAACCTCAGGTAGTGTTTTCTGCATTTTTGTGTTGATTTCATTCTTTGTAGTCATTTCGAAAGTCTGATAACAAATCAAAGACAATAATTACTCTCAATTGTTGATTCAAATAGTGCGATTACCTGATACCACAAGAACAAGGTAAACGTTCAATTCGCACTTTGTTATGCTATCTAACACCGAATTTCAAATTTCAAATTCCTTATTTATGTGAATCCGATGTAACCGTGCCAGCCTTGAGTTAAATGTGATGAATGTGCGCCTACGTACAATGAAAGCGCTAAATGTCCTGTCTTATAGGGTATTTTGTGTGCAAAGGAACAGTTAACATTTGCTGCTAATGCAAATTCTAGTAGAGAAGGACGTCCTGATTGTGAGGTGCGTACAGCTTGACGGCACCCGTAACAAATCCTGAAAGGGGTATGGCAAAGTGTTCGCATTATCCTGCGGTGTCCGTATTAAGCGGAGTATTTTAAGAGAAAATATATTACCCCATTTTAGTTGTCGGGAGATAGAAAACTGTCCGTAGAGCGGGGTTCCACTGCGTTTTTGCGAAGAAATCTATACCCTGGGGATGTTTTAGGCCATATTCAGGTATGTCTTTTCTGTAGGGAGGTTTTAAGCCATATTCAAGTATGTATTTTTCTGTTTTAAGTAGTTTAGAGGCGGTTCCGCATGTTCTGCTGGTTCCGTGGGTTCCGTGAATTAGATCTGCCGTTTCCTAACGTAATTTATTGCTCCGCCTACTCCAACTAACTTTTTCGTTTTTCCTGGCATCAAACATACTTCTAGCGCTTACAAGCGAAAGACGGCTAAACTTGAAAAAGCGACAAAGCGGACTCGGAATCCACCGTGGATGACCAGCGCTGTTTTCCGAGAAGTCCGCTAAAGTCATTAACAGCAGTGAATTCGTTAAGGATGTTTGTGATTCACATGTTGATGACCATCCCAGTTATAGATCGTCGACAAAGGCCAATCTTATCAAAAGCGCATGCACATAGAATTAATTGCTAAGTAACCTTGGTTAGCTAACTTAAAAACTCTCTGAACAGTTGTTTGTATTGATAAACGGCTTATTGGAAATGGAAATTTATGGAGATTATAAGAGCGCATTCTATTCAGATTTTTTAATCGCATAAACACAAACTGAGCGACCCTTACACGATTTCGCTCTCCTGGACGCTCGAACAAGTTACCTGTTCCAAAGTGCGTATTAGTGTGTTTTGTTTGTAAAATAAGAACTGGCCTCCCAGTTGAGTACTTGATTATCATCATGGCCATGCCGAACTATAGGCCATTTCGGAGTTGCGCAGGGAACTGAGTTCCCTGCTGGCAGAGGTCTCTTTTTCCTTGTATTCAGCGTGCTCGAGAAAAGAGACCTCTGCCATGGGTCGAAACGGTCTGTGTTGAGCACGCGTCGCGTTTTTTAGCGACCGAACCATCACGTGACGTTTTTAGCACGTGATCAAATGACAAACAATACATGGAGCATGCGTTTTAAAACCTCCGTCCACGAACTCGGACGGCGGCTTAATCAAAAACCGTTTCGACCCATGGCAGAGGTCTCTTTTCTCCCGCACGCTGAATACAAGGGAAAGAGGCCTCTGTTAGCAGGAAGGAACTGAGTAGACTTGCCACAAGTCGACTTCTCGAGTCTCACAACATAAAAGCCGTGAGGAGCGTGCTTTTTGGGCCGCGAAGCAGTCGAACGAGGCCGCAAAGCAGGACGAAGGACTTTTTCGAAAGTCTAGGAACTGAAACGAGTTTCAAATTTTAACCAATCGATAAATTGACACCACCTTATGAAAGATAACGTTGAGATTAGCCGTTTGTCCAAGTTTGATGCTTTTATGTTGGACAGAGACGAAGTTATGGACTTGAAACATTGTTAAAAATCCATAGAAAAGTCTTCTAATTTTGAGGCTGCGTCCCCCAAAACCATATAAACTCAAAAAAATATTTTTCAGATTTGTGACAACTAAAACATACACGCAATGCACCTACTATTTGGAAATAAGTGAGGTGAAAATCATTTTGTTTGCACATTTTTACGAATATCACAGAAATCGTAAAAAGGTTTAAGAGTTTAAATGGCTTGTGGGGACACAAAGCTGCGCCTCGTCTTTTAAACTAGGTAAAACACTCCTGTTCATTTATCAACATGACATAAAACACAACAAGTGAACATAAACTTACTGATTCGATTGGTAAACGTGTTGGTTCGATTGGTGAAAAACACACAAGTTTGAGTCACGGATCAATCCACAACAGTAAATGCTCATATCATGTTTTTCCAGATAAAATCCTCCATTTACGGTTGAAAAAGAAAGGCGTTCAATTTTCTCCCAGAGTAAGACTACGCGAAAGAAATGCAAGCGGATTCTTTGATTGCACTCACGTGATAACACGGCCATGTTGGTGCCAAAACAATAGAAAAATGTAGCTCAAGTTTAGCATAATAATAGAGTCAAATTTTCGAAAGACTTTTTCGCTAGTGTTCTTTCCACCAACATGGCGTCAGGTGCAATCAAAGAATATTACGAGACACTTTGAAGCAGAATTTTTAGCCTGCGTGGCAAGCGTTTTCGTGTGGTTTCCGAGCAAAGAAAGACTTAATTTTTATTTATTTATTCATTCATTTATTCATTCATTCATTCCTTCATTTATTTATTTATTTATTTATTTATTTATTTATTTATTTATTGCTCTCGCCCCATTTTCGCGCGGGGCAAAACGTCGAAAAATCCCTTTGCTCGGTCTGTCTCTGTTGGAAACCACACGGAAACATTTCCTACGGAGAATGCAAAGAGTTTCAAGAATTTTAAATCTAAAACATTCCTCGACCTATTGCTTAAAGTGGGCTGCCCCGAAACCAGACATTAAACGGCAGCTGAGGCCCGATTAAGACGCCTTAATTTTCATGAGCCGAACTTAATTCGAATTCAGTCCGACCCAAATTAACAAAAATACGCCTGTTGATTCAGACGTCGAATTTAATTTGCCGTTCTACAGGCGTTCCTAATACAGTTCCAGTTCCAGTTCCAGTACTGAGTAAAACTGCTTAAATATATACAATATTATAATTTATGCATTAGGGTCGGCACATGAAAAATTCGGCGTCTGAATCAAAGCCGTTCCAAAGTCGAAATTTCGACCTCATCCAGGCGAAAAGAACGCTTGAGCCGTTCCAAATTAATGTACTTAATTAAATGCATTAGGCTCGAATCATGAAACTTACGGCGCTTGAATCGGGCCTAAGATTGCCAATCTCAACTAAGAAATTGTATAGATTCTAATAAAAACAATTTTCTCTAAAATCTTAGACAAAGAGCACGAAAGGGACACAGGACGATAGTTCAATTTAGACTGGCGATCATCCTTTTAGTGTAAACAGCGGGCAAAACTTCCATTGACACGGGGAAACGCCAGAAGACAAGGAGATATTTGCTAACGTTGAAAAAAAGAACGCAATACCGCCAGAACAGAGTTTGAGAATGCGGTTCCCTATACTGTCAGGTCCGCATGCAGAGGCGTTTAACTTTCGCCTTGAGTAAAACATAGGACACAGGGCGATAGGTGTTTTTTTTTTCATTACCAGAAATAGGCGACATTTTGCTCCCGCGAGTCAAAGGAATGCGGTTACACGCTAGACACGCTCATTTGTATCGAGTTTCCAAGATGGCGGCTTTTGAGCGAAGGCGTCTAGAGCGATTAAATTACAAATTATTGAACGAACTGTGCTCCGCTGATCTTTTAAGTGAGCCGCGAAAACAAACAAGCAAAGGAACTTCTAAGATGAACCTCATCGAAGGAGTGATTATACAGTTTTACTAGTTTCACTATTTAGATTGTAGATAAACTTGAGTTTACCGCGCTTTTTCCCTTTTTGGCTACAGCAATTCTTTACGCAAAACATAGGCACGCGAAGCGTTCAACTTTTAATGGCTTAGCACTGGACGACATGTGAACGACTGGTGTAATTTCAGAACTAGTAATAAATGATAGCAGAAATGAGGCGTTCTCAAAACCCTACGTTTTCAAGATTCCACTTTTGGAACCGTTTTCGAAAGTCTTCGTTTTCAGCAGTGTTTTTGGGTGTTTTAGTGTGGACGATAGGCGAATACGCATCAACATGTATGCGTTTTCAAACGAAAGCGCATTAATGTAACCTGGGTCCCAGAGGTTTTATTTTTCTTTCGTGAGGAACGGTGAACCCGCTAAAGTGATCTCTGGCACCCAGGGTAGCATTTTAGTGTGGATTAGCAGGCTTACCCGATATTGCCGCGGCGTGTAACCTATGTTTCTTCCCTGTTTCACTCGTGGGAACGGGCACTTCTGATTGGACAGATATTTATAGTTTCAAAACTGTGTCATACCTATGTTTATTTTCATTTCACAATGCACTTGTTTTAAACAAAATCTATTGGCATTTGTTTTTCTTTTTTTGAATGAGGCCTATGAAATATAACTTTCCGTGAATTTTCTTCACATGTAACGAGATTGTTCGTGATATAAACATAATTTAATTGGCCTCGACAATTACTTGAATTTCAATGATTGGCTTCTGATTTTATCGAATTACCCAATTTGGTTACGGTTCACTGAATTTTGCCAATCCGTTGACGTTACCAATTAACAAGCAATGAGTAAACTTTGCATTTCTCAACAATATGTCGATTTAATCCAACCTAAAAGTACTCAAGTGGTCGAAACTTCGTATTTGTAATACATGTGCTTCCATTTTGTGTTCATTGCATTCCTTTTTTGCGATATTTAAAGATCGCGTGTTCACAAATTTGCTTCGAAGATGTTTACAGTACTAAACTCTATATTGATTGGCCACTTTAGGGCTTTCCTTTTTTTTTTTTTTTTTTTTTTTGGCGCTTTTCACCACAATAATGAGAGCATTTAATTGATCACAGGCTATCTGCAATCACAATGCTGCGAGCTGGATTATTGAATTTGAATGACTGGCAAAAATACCTTCGATTCCCAAAGCTTACTTCATTGTTTGCGCCCCGGGGGGGGGGGATACTCCCTTATATGAGCTATATAGGTACGTGCGGCCCCAAAGAGTATGGTTTTTAGCCGTTTTGGTCCGAAATAGGGTATCAATTTTGACCATTTTGGTCTGAAATAGGGTATGGTTTGTGCGCTCTTGTCTTGAATTTGGTATGTTTTTTAGAAGAAAGCTATTTCTTCATCTAAGCCGATAAGACCATTAACAAAAGTCCTTCTTTTTTGTCTTTTAATCATGTTTACGCCAACTGAGTACGTGAAATAGGTCTCAAATAGGGTATCAAATTTTTGGTCAGGTCTGAAATAGGGTAGGGAAAATCGCAGAGTTTGATCTGAAATAGGGTAAGGAATTCAGGAAGCGGGCCGCACACCCCCACCCAATTTTTCTGGGAGTACCCCCCCCCCGGGCGTTTGCGCCCCTTCATATTTCACGTCAGAAGCAGTCGAGTGTCCATTAGAATATTTCCACGCCATCCTCATATTTCAAAGGGCATGTTTTGATTGGAAAAGACGAAAAGTGTAGACGGTCTCAAACTTTTGGGCATGCAAGGAGGCCGCGCGCGGATGACAAAAACTATTCCTTTCCTATCTCGTGCCCAGAGCTACTTTACCATCGATCAACACAGCACAACACGTACTTGATGCTGACCAGAAACTGACGCGAGCTTTGAGCTGTCCTGTCTTGGTGCTGCCTGTTCTTTCAATGCGCGCATGCGTTGAAAACAAAAGGCATCGCTCTTCGGAAAAGACTACCATAATAGCGGTATTGGTTTTTGTCTGATCGTAATAAATATGACGCACATCACTGGTTGTACGGTGTGCAACATTTCGCCTCCACGTATCTCTTCGCATGACCCACGCGCATGGGTAAGTTAGTCTTATTGCTGACCATCACCGATCTTAATCTCTGATAGACTCCTTTAAAAGAGGCAATTGGATTGGTTGCTAGCTGAAACAATGCATCTAAACTAAGCTTTATTTCATTGGTTGGATGAACGGTCGGACCAGCCGTCCGTCCACCCAATGCTGCATGCCGACTAAGAGACTATTTTGAAAACAAAATAGCTAAAAAAGGCTTGGTTTCTAACTCAAACTGAATAATGTCAATAATGATTAGCGAGTATGGAGAACGAGCAGTAACTCTTAATTTATTTCTTGACTTCGACCATTCTCAGGGCAGTAGCCTAACGTCGACTGGCTGCGAATTTTGCATTTTTTCGTTGTGATTTTCTCTGAACTTATCCTTCACAGAGCCGGTTAAAAGCGCTATTTTGGAAAGCTCATTTCCTGGTAATTTTACTCGAACGTGCGGAAGATTGTCAGAACGAGGAAATGCACTGGAAAACTTGTATTAAAGGTGAGTCATTTTACTGAAATCTGACTAAAATGGTGACTGTATTGGGGTCAGTAACCGAAGTTTTTCAATTGAAAATAATTTGTCTAAAGTTTTTTTTAACAATTTCAGTCTAAAAAGACAACACAAAACACTCCATTAAAGGTTTATATTTTATATGCGACTTGCGGAAAATAAGCAGCATTGACACCAGTAAATTTATCTGAAGTTTTCTGTTGAAATTCACACATTCCTTATTGACTCTGGTGGCCATTTTGAAGGCCGCGTGACGCGTAAATAAATTATCTCCTGATAAACGTGACGCCGATTTCTGGTTTAGACTGGTGATCATCCTTTTTAAACAGCGGGATGAAATTTGCAAGCTTCCACTGACATGGGAAAACGCCAGAAGACAAGGAGATATTAGCTAACTTTGAAAAAAAGGCGCAACACCGCCAGAACAGAGTTTGAGAATGCGGCTCCCTATACCGTCAGGTCCGTATACAAAGGCGTTCAGGCGGAAATGTGGACTCTTGTGGTCTATCCCGTAAGCAATTCTTTCACAGCCGTCTCTTGTTCTTATCTCTGCTCTTTAAGATGATTCAACGCTACAACAATACTGTCTTCGATGCAAGCCGCCTTGGGAAGCATGAGAGGGATCATCTAACATTTAATTGGTGCGTCTACCTCTCTCGACCAATCCGTTTTTCCCACACACTGGTGTGCCGGCTATTAACAAACCCAGGCTTTTCGGGCAGGCGGTATTTAAAACGCTTCCTCCTCATTCGCCTCGTAAGCGGCTATTTACTCAGCGCGCCTACAATACCGCCAGCTACGCAGGTTAAATTTTCTGCACCTTGTGTCGAGCCCGTTTCCACTGAAGTTGTGCTTTGTTTAGTTAACTATATCAAACTGCATATTCTCCTTACCGCACTCCAAAGAGATCATTTGGTACTGGGGCTTGCTGAATTTCATCGAACATCAAAACGTTGTATCATTATAAATCATCATGATTGCATGCCTGTTCGAGACTTTGAGTAGCAGAGTGAACGAGACATAGTAGATAATGGTCAAATTGTCTGCAAGCTGTTAAGCTTAACTCAGTCATCACTGTGCTTGTTCAGCTAAACTGTTTCGCACATTTCTTAAGCATGCAGTAACTCTGAAGTATTTTTCACAAAGAGCTCTGTGGGAATGGAGCAACGTTAAGTTAATTTTGTCCATATGGAAATCGTTCTTTCAGTAATTCTAGTGAATTTGTAATTTGAACGTTGATTTACTGATTGGTGGTGGTGTAAAAGTCGAATTTTAAGAACTACATTGAATTGAAAGCGTGTACCAATTGAAACGCCATCTGTTTTTGCAGCTTGCCATCAAAGAGCATAGATATGAGCACGCAAACCTGACGCAAACAGCATTTGCATTAGAAAACTGACTAATAAAAGCCCTCGATCATTGAAGATATGCTCTTCTCTTATCAAGTAAGTCTTAGTAAGTAGGCCTGAAGGTGATGCTTGGCGCGTACTTCAGATGTGAACGGATCTAATTTCAGCGTAACTAGGCTTCTTCGTAGCCGTTGTAACGTATCTTTTTCAATGGAGTTGAAGTACACTTCCAAGCCAAGTTCAACCATCCTTACCAGCTTACGCACTATCAAAACAAATTCAGGATATTGAACGTCAATCAATTTCGCCGTTGAGCGGAAGTTTTGATGGCACGCCGTTCCACAAGACATCGTTTATTTCCGGCGCACCCCTCGCTTTCCTAAGAAAATTTAGCGCTGGATTTGCTAATAAATTACGGAACTAGTTTTGTGGACGAGGCCAGAGCCAAGCTGGCCTTCGTCGTGGAGCGCTGTGTTGCCCGAATTGGCTCAAAATCATCAAGATCATCATCGTTTTATCCTAAACTGCAATAGCTACAATACAAGGTATGCAGACTCCTTTCGTCTACCATTATGTAGAACAAATATCCGGCAATTCTCTGTCTTCTATCAAGGTCCAAATTTTTTTAACTCTCCTGAGATTACTGGCTCCTCATCTCTCGCATCTTTTAGGAAAAAACTTAAAATCTATTATCAGTAATTATTAATTCTGTTATGTGTTCAAATATGACTTGTCTGTATTTCTGTTACCATGTTGTCTAGGTTTAGTTATCTATTATTTCTTGGGAGGGAACCTAACTCCTACAAGCCCCAGGGTTTTTATTAGGTTCCCTCGCCATTGTTTTTTTTTTTTTTGTTTTTTTTTTTTTTTTTTTTTGGTTTTGTTTTTGTTTTGTTTTTTGTTGTTGTTTTTTTTCCCTTTTTTTCCCATCTGTTTTTTCTTGTTTACCATTGCAATTTCTGTGTATTAATCATTGTAATTTATTAATCATTCCAGTTCATTGTGTGTGGCAAATAAATAAATCAATAAAATACATAAATAAAAACTTATTCTCGACAACGAGAAAGTGATGAGCTTGGTGCAACAGAAAATCCCGTTGTCGCTCTATAAGAAAAAAGGACCAGCCAAGCTAGAAAGGCAATTTTGACGTTTTGAGGTGCATATTCGATAAAAACAGACTAATGAGTGGCTACTTTGACTGATAGATGGGTGACTTGAAATATCGTTAGAATTTTAAATATGAACGCTTATACATTATTACAAGTATGCTTGAGCTCTTCGCGTACTTAACTCATTTCTGTCCGCCATTTTGTTCGTGTTTTTCTGTAATTTTCGAAGGATAGAGGTCAAGTCGATCTGGTTATTCCATATAAGGGGTTACCACGGAGATTTCGCCGGTCCACAACATCGAAGGCTCTATCTTTCCTGTTACGCTTGTTACGCTAGCTGTCGTTTATTTCTAAATAAAAATGCAGCTACAATTCGTTAATTATTTGATTTATAAGTGTGTTTTTCGAGCCATTTTCCACCTCAAAAGCCCCCTGTCTGGCATCATAAAGCTGGGTTGATGGGTAGAGGCAATTCTTTGAAAGAAAACAAAGGTGTAAAGCAATTTCACACGAAGTGGGACGCTCAAAGTATTCGAGCGAATGGTGGCAATTCACGGAGTCAAGTTGTGTCTTTAGTTGTTTTGTGAGTGGATTCCGGGACCTGGCATGGCAATTTTGGCAAGTTTTGACTTGTAAATAATGCAATCGGAGCAATATTTTGTCAGCAGGACCGGGTGGCTCGACACGGTTCAAAAAAAATATCTGAAATGGAAATTGGCGGACTGCTATGCGGCTGTTATCGACGAATATCCCAGAATTTCTTTGGGTCACAAACGCGAAAATTACAGACAGTAAGAGGAACTGTAATCAAATAGCGTTACCCACATCGTTCGAATGAAGCGAGCAGAAAAATGTAGAACAGATTGCAAGAAGTGGAGTCGAAGTTTGCTGCCAATGTAGACTTATAAAAAACACACATTCCGTAAAAATATGGAGGATGACTTCGAAGCCACCTCTCCCAGTATGCTGAACACAGAATACGGCGACTTGGATTTTCAAGCGCACGGAGACACTGATAGTGGGAACGAGGAAAATGAGTACGAGCTTACGAGCTTACGAGCTACCAGCAACCTCCACAAACCGAAAAGAAAACGGAGAAGAGAAAGGCTGTAAAGAGGAAAGCAAGCGAAGACGCGCCCAGCACCACAGAAGCCAAAATAAAGAAGACGCATGGATCAATTAAAAAACTGAATGAACATCTAAAGAACAACACATGTCCGAAACCACTAAGATACTCTGCACGGGCCAACATACCCGCAGACGAACAATTTAAGAAGGACATTAAGTCAGTTAAACAGAAAGCTGAACGCGGCTTTGTGAAAGCCCTAACAGACTTTCATTACCGCCGTCTTGAAAGACAAAAGAGTAAGCTTGACAAAGAAAAATCTACGGGTCACCGTAAGGCCAGTAAAACCAGTGATAGAGAACCTTACAGAACATAGAGCTCTGGCTGCTAAGCTACAGAAGCAATACGAAAACGTCAACAAACTTATGTCACAACTAAATGATTCCACAGAGAATAAAACACGTGAAAAGTACTCGCGTGTGTCTGTTAGACGTGTTAACAACACCACGGGTGGGTCAAACAAAAATAAAGGGAAAACTTCCTTTACAAAAACAAAAAAAAACACTGCCAAACGCAGAGAAAGAAGAAAACAACCTACCACTAAAAAAGTCAGTTACAAAAAAGCTACAGGGGAAAAATATATTAAAAATCTCTCAAACGAAAAACTGACGCGCAAATCAAATTAATCTCCCGGGGTTTAAAATTCATTCCTATGAACACACCGAACAAACATAAAATCCGACGGCAACTATTGCAGGATTTTGAAAACTTTGCAAGGCGAATGCGCCTTAAATATATGTTCCATGGACAAAATAGGGAAATCCACCCTTTCTACGTTAAATCTGACTGGAAACCTCAAGTTCAACCATCAGTCGCCCTCGAGAGCTACTTGGAAGAGGTTAAATTGCAACTTGCTGAAATACACATTACAAAGCCTAAACAAAACTTGTCACGCAATGAAAGGAAAGCATTAAATGAATTAAAACAAAACCATCACATCAACCTAAAAAAGGCGGACAAGGGAAGCACTACTGTTGTCATGAATAAGACTGACAAGATAAGAGAGGGTCAAACTCAAATCAACGACGAAAATAACTACAGACCTCTCACTGAGCCCATGGTGAAAGAAACGCAAAGCAAGGTCTCGCGCCTAATTACAAATCTACAACGTGAAAAACACATCGACGACATGACTAAAAAATGGCTTTCACAAACACCTTGCCCACCAAGAATACCAGAGTTCTACACTCTTACAAAAATTCACAAACCAACTCTTACAGGGAGACCAATCATCTCCGGCTGTGATGGGCCAACAGAAAGAATTTCATCTTTTGTTGACACACTGCTTCAACCAATATCAAAGTCACAAAAGTCATACCTTAAAGACACAACTGACTTTATAAACTTTATCGAAAGCACAAAGGTTAAAAACCGCACATTCCTTGTATCGATGGACGTCACAAGTCTCTACACAAATATACCACAAAACGAGGGCATTGACACAGTATGCAAAGCATATGATAACTTTTACAAAGACAGCCCTCCCATTCCGACGCACTACCTACGGGAAATGCTTAGGCTAATTCTAAAAGAAAATTCTTTCCAATTCAATGGGAAGCAATATCTTCAAATTCATGGGACAGCTATGGGAACGAAAATGGCTGTTTCCTTTGCCAACATATTTATGGCAAAGATTGAAACCGAAATCCTAAGCAAAACCGTTTTTAAACCTACAGTTTGGAAACGCTATATTGACGATATCTTTTCATTGTGGGACATAAGTAAACCCGACATTGAAACTTTCATCGAACAAGCAAATTCACATCACCCAACTATCAAATTCACGGCCGATATCTCTGACACTGAGACTGTGTTCCTAGACACGGTTATATACAAAGGCAACAGATTCAAGGAACAATCGACCCTTGATATAAGAACACATTTTAAGCCAACGGAAACCTTCCAGTACACTCATTTCACCTCTTGCCACCCACCAAGTGTCAAAAATGGATTCGTAAAGGGCGAATGCTTAAGAATCCTTAGAACAAACTCCTCAAAAGCTACTTTTGAAGAGAACATTTCAAACTTCAAGAAACACTTGGTGGACAGAGGTTACCCACGCAATCTAATAGACAAAATCCTATCAGGAATAAAATTCACAGGAAGAGCTACAGCGCTTAAACAGAACAACAAAGAAAAGAAAGAGATCTTGCCTTTTGTAACACAATATCAACCATCAATATCCAATTTAAAAGAAGCTTTACTCAAAAAATGGAACCTCATACAAAATCAACCGCTACTTCGCCAGATATTCAAACAACCACCTATCCTTTCATATAAGAAAGGGAAATCCTTGAAGGATCTACTCGTTAGAGCAAAAATATAAAAGGTTACAAAATATATTTCACGCCGGTAGGGATTGTGCGGCCTGTCACCCCTTGCGTTATCACACTAGGATTTTTTGTCTTAAAAACTTCAAGACAAAATTTGCATATTTTTGGTTTTGTCCGAGGGCGTTCGAAGCCAAATTTTTGGTTTGCAACAGAATAAACGGTCATATTCCATGAAAATTGGGATTTGGGGGGTGGTTAAGTCTAAGGAACTAAGCATTTGGCTATCACATTGGCTCATTTCAACCATAGTCCGGGATTTGTGAAAGTTGCAGGTTTTCAAAGCATGCGTCCCTCAGGACGCATAAATTACAGGGCTAGACGGAAATGAGTTAAGGTCTACTTAGCGCGTAATGGAAAATGGCACTCCCGGTCGCCGTCGTCCATATATCAAGCGATAACGTCTACCAGCACCGAAACAAATTGTCAGTTAAACAATCATACACTAACTACACGTATTTTACTTACCTACCAACGTGGGAAACAAGGCGAGGAAGCATAGACGGGCAGAAGTGGCCATGTTCAATTTTCTAGTGCTCCGTGTGAGTATGCTTGTCAAATAGGGTCACAATGTCGAAGACAGATATTTGTATATCTAGTTGCCGTATTCATGTCTAAATTACAATATATACAATATTTATTCTTCCAAATTTCGATTTATACTGATATTTGTTTCGTCTCGATTTAACAAATTGACGTCAGTGTTTTATGTGTCTGTCCTCTTACTGCACTCCAAAGAGATCATATGGTACCACGGCTTGTCGAATTTCATCGAACATCAAAACGTTTTATCATTATAAATCATCATGATTGCATGCCTGTTCGAGACTTTGAGTAGCAGAGTGAACGAGACATAGTAGATAATGGTCAAAGTGTCTGCAAGCTTTTAACCTCAACCCAATCATCATGCTTGTTCAACTGTTTCGCACATTTCTTGAGTGTGCAGTAACTCTGAAGTATTTTTCACGAGGAACTCTGTGGGAATGGATCAACGTTAAGTTATTTTTGTCCATATGGAAATCGTTCTTTCAGTAATTCTAGTGAATTTGTAATTTGAATGTTGATTTACAGTTGGTGGTGGTGTAAACCGAATTTTAAGACCTACATTAAATTGAAAGCGTGTACCAATTGAATACTGCACCTCAGAATTAGTAACGCCATCTGTTTTTGCAGCTTGCCATCAAAGAGAATAGATATGAGCACGCAAACCTGACGAAAACTGATAAAAGCCCTCGATCATTGAAGATATGCTCTTCTCTTATCAATAGGTGGGTTCCGTTTA
The DNA here is from genome assembly GCA_016490735.1 of Pachyseris speciosa. NCBI lineage: Eukaryota > Metazoa > Cnidaria > Anthozoa > Scleractinia > Pachyseridae > Pachyseris > Pachyseris speciosa. The sequence goes on from JAEMWC010001426.1 coordinate 108,240, forward strand.
ACTTAGTAAGTAGGCCTCAAGTATACTTAGCGCTTACTTCAGATGTGAACGGGTCTAATTTCAACGTAAGTAGGCTTCTTCATAGCTGTGGTAATGTATTTTTTTCAAAGGAGTTGAAGAACACTTCCAAGTCAAGTTCAACTTACTAGCTTACTTACGCACTATCAAAACAAGTTCGGGATATTGAATTTCAATATTTCAATATTTATTCTTCCAAATTTCGATTTATGTATTTGTTTCGTCTCGATTTAACAAATTGATGTCAGTGTTTTTATATGTCTGTCCTCTTACTGATGATGAATATTGCGTCATAACATTGTAAAAGTGCTGTGGAAACCACGAGCCGAATGTTATGATGTCCCCCATCCTCTAAAACAACATGGCGGCCAAGTGGTTTCCAAACATATCTATTTTTTTTCTCGTCGGGGCAGGATGACCGAGCGGTTGCCCCGGTTTCAAATCCCACTCTGGCCGCTAGCTGGTGTTGTTCTGGGTAGTCCCTGGTTCAAGTACTCGGTCATCCTTGTAAATAGCCAACTGTTTTGCCCCCGGCCAGTTGGGATTCTTATCATGTTGAGTTTATTCGCATTATTTGTTTCTGTTATTATTTGTGGGCCACAATGGAAACTACTGGGCTACCAGTAATTGTGTCACCCCTATAAAGATAATTTTTTAATTATTTTTTATTTTATTATTATCATTTTATTTTTTTCATTGGTGTTTGTCATACGAGGGCAGGAGGGAGGGGGCGTCTCCAAGGAAAACCACTCCTCACTGCCAGTGTGACGTCACGTTTCGGTTGGATGATATCCAAAATGGCGCCCAAAATTTTCGAAGAAGGCGCTGTTAAAAATGAAGATTTTTCCATGGATATCCCGCTCAGCCTGCTTACATTTGCCAATAATGAGGTTTTATATGTTATGTAACTCCATTATTTGGCTTATTTGTTGACCAAAACTCTGAAAAGTTGGGTGAATTTTAACGAAACGTTTCTGTCGTCATTCACATTTGTCGAACAATCTTATAAGCCGGTGGAACTTTCGAGGGCTATTGCGCCGTAAGGAAAGGTCCTGTAGGCTCAAGAATAGGAGGTTCAGCAAAGGATATATTAGGATTTGTGTGCGTGGAGTTTCAGATCTTCACCTTATATGGTTCGCCATATCAATCTCCTCAAAGATCTGAAAGCGGTCGAACGGATAAAACAGGCGTATGTTATACCAGCAGATTTGGTAAGTGTTCTCCTTTCGCTACTACATTTTTTTTATTTTCGAGCATTTACCTTAACTTACCTACCTAAAGTAGTAGTTTTTTTACTTGTTTAGGTGTATGAACAGAGTGTTGTCTAACAAAAAAAACGGATTCAATTATGCTACATAGCAGTGCAAAGTGGCTACCTTGATTTCTATTTCGTACTTAGGTACACATAATTTTCATAAATTAAACTGGCGAGGAGCTTAGTACTGTCAATCCTATATTCTGTGGGAAAATAACTTCCTTAGACTTTTCTTTATTAGAAACCATTCTTTAAAATGAAATGTCTGACTTGCTCCAAGTGATCCTGGTCATTTCCAGATTTTGGTGTTAGTGATCTGTCAAATTCTCTGTACTCCCATAATTCTGTTGTTTTTACCATTTGATAGTCATGTGATTTGTCAAAGAAGTCAGACATGTACAATTTTGTGGACATAAATTGCTTTTCACTTTCAGTGGGCTCATCAAGTTTTTGGAAAAATCTTTTTAAATCATCTAACAGTGTTAAGTCTTTGTCACAGTCATCTTCACTATCACTAGTGGGGAAAGTACAGAGCACCAATCATTTGTTTGAATGATTTCAGTTTGGATTGCTTAATGGGTAGGTCTTCTACTTCTTCTCTCCTCGCTGTCATTTGTAGTTCTGTTGGTGGATTGTGCGTTGATTTGTTTCCTTTTTGTTTCTTTGTGGGTGTCTTTCAGGTGTACAGTATATGGATATACAGGTGTACTGTATATCCATTTTTCATTGGTGTTAGGTCCAGTCGTTTGATACTGTCACTTTCTGATAGCTTGATGGTTTCCTGTGTTTTAACCAAGTTGATCATTGAATCATTTACAAAAGTCACAGGGACAAAGTCAGTGGTTGAGGGGTCTTGTTGGAGCTGTTTTTCTTGGGAGCTGCAGTAAAATTCTCTATGCTGCAATCAGATACAAATGTTATAGGCACAGTTGGGGTTGGATTACACTTGCTGCAGCAAAAGTTCCTTTAAGTCAGCTATTTTCATGTTTGGTGGTATGGAGATGCTGTGGTGCTGAAAAATAGCTTTGATGTTCACCAGTTTTTCTTATTGTCAGTAAGTAAAAGCAGTGTTTCGTGTTTTTCTACAATTTCCTTGATTATATGAGTTCAGCATGAGGAATCATGAGCTGTTTTGGATTGCAAAGTGTCAATTGAAGGGTGTTTTTGCAATCATTATGACCCTTGTGAGTCAACTTGGTATGACAAAGTTTTTTTCTTACTTTCAGCAATACTGGTATTAATCAGTGTTGGATCAATGATACCAGGACAAAGTGAAACATGTAAGTCATCAGTTGTTTTCAGTATCACATCAAGAGCAGATTTGAAAATATTTGGCTCAAAGATGATGTGTGGGTGTTCCCCACAATTCACCCTGTTCCCCAGGATTTGTATTGTAAAATGACAGATGTCATCTCTTGCGATAGATAATTTCGAGGGAAGGAAAAAGAAGTTTGGTATACCAACACCATTTGTTATATTTGGTTTAGAAAGAACAACCTTCACACTGTCATTGGTTGTTTTTTGAATTTGAAAATGTTATTGTCCACAGAAAGATGACATGAAGAACAGATTGAAAGATTGTATATTAAATGTATGTGGGTGTAGAGGCTCAGAGAGATATTCTCCATGAGCATAGCATTCATTTTCATCGCTTGTCATTGGTCTGTATTCTTTAAGGAGCTGTAACAACCCTTCTGTAAAAATCCCTGCTGATGTTTGAATGGAATCATCAAATCCTGCAGGTGGTTTAGTGTCAATGACAGGATCAGATCCACTTGTGGGATTCTCACATCTTTGTGCTTTTTCAAACATAATTTGAGCTTTCCTATACTCGTCCTCCTTTTTAACAGACTTAAGGAAGAAAGGCTGGCATGACCTGCATATGTAGCTTACACGAGATTCGTCATGAGAATCCATGTGTTTATAAAGGTCACCATAAAATCAGTTATATTACCATTCTGTTCATCCAAAAAGTTACATGCCACAAAAAACTTGTTTTTAAATACACTTATGTTGTTGTTTTTTTTGCAGGGAAGGTTGCTTGAAAGGCATACCTCATTTTTACACTGTGAACATGTCACAATGCAAGGATTTACTTTTAGAATGTCAAGCTGGGCATCACTTCCAGATTTTGAGGACCTTTTACCTTTTGCAGGCTTATCCCTCTGGGCCCAGTTGCTCAAAGCATGGTTAGCGCTAACTATTGGTTAAGATGTATTAAAACCTGTAGGTTGTCATGGCATTTAACCCTGGTTAGCGCTAACCATGCTTCAAGCAATTGGGCCCTGGATGTTAAACTTGCATAGTGTTTATCGCACACCCTTAGATTTGTGTTGTTTTCCATGTTAACACTAAGGTCTTGAGGGCTACATCTCATTTCATACTCCCAATCATGCTGTCAAATTTATGGGATCCTGCCTCATTTTCACAGCCCATTAGGCAACACTTTACACCTCCAGTTAAATGTCCATTCATGATTACCACCCGTTATTTCCTATAATGGCACAAAATTGTGCAAAGGTTTACCACAGTTTGATAGCCAGTATAAATCACTTGTTAACTAAAGTTAAATTTGGAATTAACTTGTGATCACAAGTCCAAAACAGTTGCATAATTATGGTGCAAAGGTAAAGGAGTGTGACTTTCTTGTTACATCTATAACCAAAATAGATGTAACAAATCTTTTAGACCTGAGGACCATACTAAAGAGAAAACCAGGGTTGTGAAATTCAACCATTTTGACACTAGAATAAGCCAACATCAGACCAAGTAAAAGGTGGATAACTGGGAAGAACATGGGAATGCCTGTGGTATTATTGGAGGTAGCATCAAAGTTTTCACCAACTGCTATTACAATGAGGAAAATGCCTGCTGAGTACATGGTAACAGAATAATGTTTGGACACCGCCAACAGAGTTTGAGTAGTACCAAGGTTTAACAAGGTGCTGTAAATTATAAAGGAAAAAACATGTGATTATAACAGTGGAAAGAAAAACTTTTGATGCTAGACTCCAAAAATATTGCACAAGGGAGAATTTTGATTGTGGCTTGACAGGTAAACAAGTTTTGTATAGTGGTTCAAGTGGGGACAAAAACAACCTCAGAAGAACAACTGCAGGGCACAGTATGATTTCCAATAATTATGTAATTGAGTCTTTGGTTGTACTTGACAATTTGCTTTGAGCATGTTCTGCACATCATTTCCCAGTTCATTAGGACAAAATTGTGATCACAATACACATACACTGTACATGTAATAGTAAAAGTTGAATAAAATAAGTTTGCAAGGATGGTATGATGGGATTGCCTTCATCTAAACTGTACAAAAAAGAAGCTTAATAACAATGACAGTAACCATCCAGCTACACCCAAATTTGAAACCATGTGTTTGTAGAACACCAGCCACACTTTATTGGAGTGGTGTTTTTTTAGTTGGAATACAATAGTCACCAGAAGTGATGTTGAGGCTATAGGATAGCCTTGTAAATTTTGGAAAGGATAGAGAAAGAGCTGTCATTATAACATGGCAATGCAGCACTGTTATTACACCATGCATAATGTAGTGGCATTGTTCAGGAACAAGCCAAGTAAGGTCAAACACTAAATCATAAAACAAAATTGCTGCGACCAAAAATAAAAGTAGTACAATATTTTTATTCAACATCCTTTGTTGGTTTGTTTTCTGCAGTTATATAATAATTATTATATAACAACTAACTGATATCTTTGATTACACTACTTTGTAACTCTGATTTCTAATATTTATTATTTTCTTATTTCTATTCTTCTTATTATATTCTAATTGTATAACGTTTTTGTTTTGTTTTTGTATCTATATCTTTGTTATAATTATAGAGTAAGTAAAATAAGTGTTATGGTATCTAACCGGACAATTCAACAAAATGCAACGACAGCACAGGGTATATACACCAAATTAATGACAAAACCAAATAATACCAAACCCAGATAATTCCTGGGTGCCAACAGCAATTTGTAAAGGAACACTTACAGCAACACGGTAAGCCAACCCAACAATTGCGGCAAAGAGCAAAATACAAAACTCCACATCATAAGCCAACAATCAAACCTCGCACTCACAGCGGTATTGAAGCCAACCCAACAATTGCAGCAGAGAGCAAACTCACCGCAACACGAAGCTTCACGATTAAAGGTAACAAAATGCACATTAACAGCGTACAAATACCACCAAAACAACAACAAAACAAAGAAGATAAGACAAAAAGTTCATAGTCCCAAGCAAAGGCTTGAAAACTGCAAACAGAAGTAATCAAGGACCGCCAACAATCGTTCAAACCGCACAGAAATTTGTGGGGTATTCAACACCCTCAACTCAAACGGATTGATATGAAGAACGGCTGAATCAATCGACACAGAATAACAAAAAATATAATCTTATATGATCAGTGTATGAAACCTCCTTTTATGGAAGCTGATGGTTACGTACTTTTAAAGAAAAATCCAAATGTTTTACGTTGACTTCGGTGGTACCGAAGGCAAGATGGCGGTCCCGCTACGAAACCCGCAACACAAACACAACAAGAATACAAAATTACACGCACAAACAATACACGAGTTTAAACAAACAGCTAAAAACAACAACAACGCGTACAGACTTACGATCAATTAGCGAACAAAAGCGATATTAGCCCTAGTATTTCGTCTTTCTTAATCACTGTTGTCCTTATTTCAATGGCGTCCTCACGCTAATCTACACAAGCCAAGCGGAGGCGCTCACCCGTTGCTATGTGACGTCACACTGGCAGCGAGGAGTCGGTCAAGCTCGGCTATCAAAGAACAATAGAGTCGCCCCCTCCCTCCTGTACGAGGGACAAGAAATCACTTGTCTACTAACCTAGTTGACAGCCCAGAGTTGTGGCCTCGGTTGTTCGAAGAGAGGATAATTTTATCCACTGGAGAGGCCTATCCACCGGATAGTTATCCAGTGGATAAAAAGTCGTTGCAAAAGGCCCGGATAGTGCGATGAATAACTATCCACCGGATAAGCCGCGTAAAGCCGCTATCCGATCTGTTGCCATGGTGAATATCAGTCACGTTTTAGATGAAACATGGCATGACAGCAAAATGGAGGAAGATGCGGAACCTCGATAATGGAGAAATAAAACTAACTGCATCCCCAAAGGGCCCTAAATTATTTTGGAGACTGCCGAAAAAATCTCTCAAGTTATAAAAAGAGCTATTTTGCCAAACGTCAACTTCTATACCACGTTAAACTACTTTGTGGGGCTGTGTGGGGTTAAACTTTTTATCAATAAACAGTCGCATTAGAATTCTGTAAATTAGCCTGCCTTGTATCTTTAATTCACAGTGATAGTCAAGTTCCTTGTAAATGCATCCACCCTCATGCAAAGTCTTTTTCGTTTAAATATATTTTAGAATGAAACACGATGATATTTTTCTCCCAAAACAAATGCTTTGCTTGTCTAAATACGGTTTGTTTTATAGATTGAAAACTCTGCTGTAGCGATTGCGATGTTGTATGTTCAGTGTATGTCGTGTCAAACATTGCTAAGCTTTAAACTGATATGCAACAACACGCAGGACTCATCATGCGACGGAGGATTTAATTCATTGCTGTTTCAACCCTTTGCTCAAACGAATTACTTGCTTTTGGTCCTTGTCTAAAGCGCCTGGGGATAGAAAATGTCTTATTTCCTTGCTTACAGTCGCAGGAAATTTTATTTTCAAACACTCGGTGGCCATAGTATGCCTTTTGTTATATAAACATATGCTTATCGCGTTGTTTTCTCTCTGTTCTCTTGTGTTGAACTTCAACCGTGCCTAGGCCCTTCAGTGATAGTGGTATCGAAATAACTTGTTTTGCTTATTAAGACATTCATTCCTCCCTACTGCATTCTTCCTTCGGATGGAAAGAAAAATCGGCGATAGGTAATTATTAAAGGCAAGGTCATCGCCGATTTTTCATCATCGCTTTTTAATACATGCTCGTCATTTTAATCTTCAGTTCTCGCATCTTGTGTGCTTCATCGTATTAGCTTTCCACTTTCCAACTCCACAAAGGTATATTTGAGGATCAAACGAAAAATCATCCTCGTTACAATCTTCACATGCTGCTATCAACGCCATTCATATTCACTTCATTATACATAAACAGTCGAGCAACAATCTACGCATTTATACTACCCCCTGAAACTTACAAACCTTGAGCAAAGAGGACTGAGGGAACATATGCGATATTTGCCAGGGGAAGGACAGAAGAAATGTTTGATCCAAGTTTAATGAATGAATAAATTAATAAGAATCGAGTAAGCGAGTGAGTAAGTGAGTGAGTGCCATCCAGCTGCCTACGATACCTAATGGCATGACTACTTCATCCATGAGCTAAAAATAACAAGTGTGACTCGCAGATTTAATTCGTGAAAGCACACACAGAACCAAAGCAAATTAATGCGAGCAACTACAGAATATATAAAGCACAGCAACTGAACATAAGCTTACTCATTCGATTGGTAAACGTGTTGGTTCGATTGGTGAAAAACACACAAGTTTGAGTCACGGATCAATCCACAAAACTACAACAGTAAATGCTCACATCATGTTTTTCCAGATAAAATCCTCCATTTACGGTTGAAAAGCACTGAGGAGCGTTCAATTTTCGCATAGAGTAAAACAACGCGAAAGAAATGCAAGCGAATATTGCGAGACACTTTGAAGCAGAATTTTTATTATTCACTCCATCCCCCAACTGACGTTTTGCTCAAAAAACAATTGTAGCTTCGCAGATAAGAATAAAGTATTTGAAAATATTAAAACGACGATGAAGGATATAAAAGCACGGCACAAATTCGTATTCAAACGACTGATCAGTCCTCGAAGAAGGGTTTCTTCATTATGAATAAACTGATCGATTTCCACAGTTTAACCCTTAATATACTAGCTGAACATATGTCCGGATAAATACACCACTCTTGATTTCATTTCTTTCTTGTTTAGCTTTAATCACAAAGTCATGATAACAAATGGATTGCACCAACAGGTATGTCTTTTCATTACCACAGCTAAGAGATTGCCTAACACTTTTGATTTCTGCTGTATGACACTGTTCGTTGGGCAGCAAAGTCCAGAATTCTAATTTTCGGCCGAAGAATGACACCAAAAATTGCACTTTTTTGACGTGCAGTTTTTAATCCAAAAATTTGTTCAAAAACCAAAATTCTACATTTACAACAAACCTGAAGTTCTCCCCTTGGTATCTGCCATGAACATCTCCTCTCACATTTTCTGCCAGCCACGCTTTAGCCCGTTTCTGAGAGCCAATCTCGTGTGTCTTACCTGCCTTGTTCACGGCCGAAAACAATTCTGGGAGATTCAACCACGCCACGAGCATAGAACTCTCCTTCGGTTCAATTCATAGTTTTTTCATAAGTGTGGAGCCACCCAGTACTACCAGCGAAATATTGCACCGACGAGTTTTTTAGCAGTCAAAACTAGACCAATTTGCCATGGTAGATCCTGGAATAAACTGAAGAACCGCTAGAGAAACAGTTTCATTAATTGAGTGGCCATGTTTAAATCAAAACACTTTTGGCATCTCCGTCAACATGAAACCGCTTCTCACCCCTGGTTTCTTTCAAAGGCTCGCCTCTACCAATATTCTAGCTTAATGATGCCAGCATGGGGGCTTCTGCAGAGGAAAATGGCTCAGAAAACCACTCTAGATAAAGCTGACAATCGCACTACACTCCAGCGATTCCACTCACTCGACAAACAACAACAACTCATGTGCATCATCTGACACTAAAGCCTGAGTCCCCAGTATTTCAAGACACCATATATTTTCATAATAACTCCATATATGAAGAACTTAAGAGTCCCAGACTATTTATTGCCCAAAATCTGGTGAAATAAATAGCACCACTTGGTATGCAAAGGGTTAAGCTATCGAGTGCTTCTTACAACTTATTCTTTTGATTTACAGCTTTAAAAAGCGGTGTTTTCCTTCCGAGACTGGTGAACTACTACTTTGTAAATTCATTCATGATAAACAGTGGAAGCCATGTAACCTTTCCCGCAAGTGACAAAACCTGACTCACTAGAGCCCTCCTAAGCACACAGTTAGTGGATTTTGATTGGTTAATAAAGTTTTGGTTGCTAACGGCTACGGAGAATGCAAAGCATTTCAAAAATTTTAAATGTAAAAAATTCCTCAACCGATTCCTTAAAGTGGGCTTCCCCGGAAACCAGACTGTAGACAGCTAAGGCCCGATTCAGACACTGAAATTTTCATGAGCCGAACTTAATTCGAATTTTAACCGAACCAATCAGTTAACATAATTACGCTTGATGATTCAGACGACGAACTTAATTTGCCTTAATTTTCCTAATACGGTTCCAGTTCCAGTTCCAGTTCTGAGTAAAACTGCTGAAATATATACAATATAATAATTTATGCACTAGGTTCGGCACATGAAAATTTTGGCGTCTGAATCAAAGCCGTGCCAAATTTCCGCCTCATCCAGGCGAAAAGAACGCCTGAGCCGTTCCAAATTAAAATAGCCGTCAGTTCTTAATTGATTCAGACGCCGAAGATTTTTTAGAATTACAGCGTCTGAATCTGGCCTAAGATAGCCCATCTCAAGTAAGAAATTGCAAAGTCTAAACAAAAAACAATTTTCTCTAAAACCTTAGACAAAGATCACAAAAGGAACACAGGACGATGGTTCAATTTAGACTGCCGATCATCCTTTTTAAACAGCGGGATGACATTTGCAAACTTCCATTGACACGGGAAAACGCCAGAAGACAAGGAGATATTTGCCAACTTCGATAAAGAAGACGCAATACCGCCAGAACAGCGTTTGAGAATGCAGTTCCCTATACCGTCAGGTCCACATGTAAGTTTGAGGCTTCTATAGGCTCAGCGCTGTGCAACTCATCACCAAACAATGAAAATGGTGACAACGTGATGCGAAAGGAGTGATTTATCAGAAATAGGCGTTGATATTAAATTGACCCAGCCAGAAAAACAATGTCTTCAACAGATACCATTCTCGCAATTCTAAGGTAAAACTCAAAGAGTGGAAACTCAAAGAGTAAAATTTTCTGTAGCCTGCGTAGCTGCCGGTATTGTAGAGCCGCTATTGTAGATAAGCTAAAATAAGTGAATGGCGAAGCCGCGGCAACGAATGGCGTTACCCCGAGAGATACCGCCTGCCAGAGAACCAGGGTTTTTTTAATACCACCCACTTTTATCACCACAACTGATCCCAATTAAACCAATCAATTAGACTGTCGTCCTACACCCTGTTGTTGATGCATGCCCCCGGAGGGGTACTCCCTTATATGGGCTATATAGGTATGCGCGGCCCCAAACGGTATGGTTTTTTAGCCGTTTTGGTCTGAAATAGGGTATCGAAATTTTGGTCAGGTCTGAAATAGTGTAGGGAAAATCGCAGATTTTGGTCTCAAATAGGGCCAAGAAGGGTTTCAGGAAGCGGACCGCACACCCCCACCAAATATATCTGGGAGTTGTGTCGAGCCTGTTTCCACAAAAAGTTGTGCTTTGTTAGTTACCTATGAGAGGATGCGTGGACTGGCCATGTACGGCCATGTTTTTTGACGGTCTGTGAGTCCAGCCCTCGGCTAACCTTAAAAACGGCATTGAACACGTATGAAGTCGAAGAGATGTGCTCTTAGTCATCACGAAGCTTTGGATGGGCAAAAAAAATAAGAGAGGAGAAACAACAGGATTTGAAACAGAAACAACAGGATTGAATCATTTGATTTCAGTTCAGTTCAGTTGATTTAATTTGACTTTATTTGTTTCTGTATTTGCTCGGCCCCACTAGCCTTTGTGCTATAAATACTACCGAGGGTAAATAAAGGCTATTATTATTATTATTATAAGAACAGGATTGACCGAAGAGCAGGAAATGACGACCACAGCAGCCAAACGCCCAAATATGGCGGAGGAAGACAGCTTCCCACGTGGCGATCGACGAAGAAATCAACTTGGTTTGGTATACACACTGTTTTAATTGATATACAGTATACAGTGCACAACTTATTAAAAGAACATAGCCACTTGCTAACAGAAGTATCAGAGTTAAAATCTTTGCTTAAGAAGCAGGAAAGTCAAATCGAAAACATGAAGGAGAATCTAGATACAGCAGTTAAAGAAAATGTTCAATTAAAGAAAGAACTACATGCAATAAAAGAGACAGTTGAGGAGCAGGACGAAGACTTCGAAAATTTGTACGATTGCATGGACGCTTTAGAACAATATTTGTGGAAACACAGCGTGGAGATCGAGGGAATACTAGAAGGCCTATGTGGAAGTGACGAGGCCGGCTGTTGTTCTTAAATTGGCAAATGCCTTAGAAGTTGAAACGAGGCCCGAAGATATTGATAAATGCCATAGACTTAAAAGGGAAAATTCCAAACCTATCGTCGCACGTTTGTAAGGCATTAAGTCAAATCGGCTATTTATAAACAACTGACGCACTAAGTTGAAGAATATCAGCCTTTCTCAGTTATTTCCAAGTCCTTCAGCCGCTGCTAGGGTACAAGCAAATCGTATATACATCAGCGAAAATCTTACTAAACCCAGCGAGGAAACTTAGTCAGACTGGCCACTCTTAAAAGGGATGAAGATTTGTTGCAGAGCGTTTGGACAATCGACGGAAAGGTATTCGTCAAAACATTCCCGGACGGAAGACCTATTAGAATTACACGTGAAGATGACCTAGAGAACCTATGATTGCTTTCCATCTATTTACGTTAGGACTCAAAACTTACGATTCCCAGTTGTCGGTTTGTGAGGGAGGGAGGTCACCACTTGGAACTTGATAAGCGACTGTTTGAACTCTTTTTCTCGTAATCGTATTTTAATGCCGGTTTTGTTTTTGTTTTTTTCTTTTTGTCTTCAATTAAAGTAGTATCAGCATCAAATGCAAAGTAGTTTTAAAATTTAAATTATTTCCTTAAATGTCAGAGGTATCGAGAGACCAAGTTAAGAGGAGGAGCATTTTCTCATATTTAAAACATAAGAAAGCAAATTTTATTTTTCTTCAAGAAACGTATTCTAATTCACAAGACAAGTTAATGTGGCAAAATGAATGGGGAGGCAAATATTCTTCTCTCACGGGACGCGGCACAGCAGAGGTGTATGCATGTTATTAGAACCTGGTGCTAAGTGCAAAGTAGAATATTCATTTAGTAACGAAACGGGAAGGATTGTTTTGATCTCCACGCAGTTAAATGGCTTGTGCAATATTTATGCTCTAAATAGTCCCTCGGAACAACAAGAATTCCTTCAACACCTTAATAACTGCATCACTGACAAAACTGAATTAACCAACCTTATTATCGGAGGGGACTGGAATTGCACATTAGCCAAAAACGACAAAAGAGGTGGAGCGCCCTGGAAATCGACCCCTTTCAGAAACATGCTTCTAACCAAAATATAATTTTTTTCTATTTAAAAGACGTTTATAGAATGAGACACCCAAAATCACATGCCTTTACGTGCCACTCGAAGACCCTATACATGTAAAGTCAAGGATTGATTTCTTTCTTGTAGCAGAAAATATGGTGCATTTGGTGGAAAACGTGGGAATTCACACATCAATAGCACCTGATCATAACACTATCTATCTGTGCTTGTCAATAACTGAACCGAATCCAAGAGGACGGGATTTTGAAAATTTAATAATACATGTACTCTGCTTGACTATGATCAATATGTGACATTAATCCAAGACTTCATCCCGCGAATACGTGGAGAAATACTCTCATGCGCAGGACAAGCGTCTCTTTTGGGAATTGATGAAACTTGAAATAAGAGGCAAGACTGTTAGTTTTGCGAAATATAAGTGCAAATTATATTCATAAGAAGAAACAGAACTCCTTGAGCGACTCGATCAATTAGACGATATAATATGCAACAGTGATAATTTGAACAATATAGATGATGTATTCAGAATGAGTATGAAACACTTAAGTCCAAGATGCACACAATTTATATTCGTAAACTGGAAAGGCAGCATTATTTCGCTCAAAATGCCTCTGGGTAGAAGAAGGAGAAAAACCTACTAAGTATTTTTTTTTTTCAACCAAGAAAAGAGAAATTACAAAAGGAAAACAAATTACTGAGCTTTGTGTTGATCATGAACAAACATTAAACTGAGAAAACAATCAAATCAACAGTTCTACGATAATCTTTATACTTCAATAGTTTACACATCACAGGACACTTTCCAAGATTTTGTGACGGATTTAGAATTTCCAAAGCTCTCTGAAAACGAACAAAGCAGCCTAGAAGGGCCTATTAGTATTGAAGAATGCAAAAAAGCATTAGAGTTATTTCAATCGAACAAATCTCCTGGCGAAGATGGTTTCACCGTGGAATTCTATAAGTTCTTCTTTGACTTAGTTGGTCCGCATTTATTAGAAAGGTTTAATGCTGCTTACGAGCTGGGCGAAATGTCTGTCTCTTAACGACGAGGATCAGTAACATTGATTCCAAGAGACCGGAGACCGATAACCTTGCTTAATACAGATTATAAAATCGCTTCCAAAGTTTTAAAAAGACGTATAGAAACAGGTTTACCAAAATTAGTACATCCGGACCAAACTGGCTTCATAAAAGGTAGATATATAGGCGAGAACTTGAGGCTTATTAAGACATCTTGGAGTATACAAAGAAGAAAAATCGGGTATTTTATTGTTTCTCGATTTCATAAAAGCTTTTTGACTTCTTGGAATGGTATTTTATTCAAAATGCGATGCGTCTATTCAACTTCGGAGAAAGCGTTAAAAGGTGGATCACAATTTTTTACACCAACATCGAAAGTACCGTTTTAAACAACGATCATGCGACAAACTGGTTGAAACAAACTTGAGGTGTCAGACAATGCTGCCCTTTGTCACCTTATCTGTTCATACTAGGTGCTGAAGTATTGTCAACCAAAATCCGGCAGTGTGTAAACAGATCAAAGGAATAGGTCTATATGGTAACGAAGCTAAAATCAGCCAGTTTGCAGACGACACAAATCTGTTCTGTGTAGACGTTGTTTCTGCAGAAAGAGCACTTAATGTAATTAATATTTTAGATTGTCCCGGAACGTCTCCGGTTTGAAATTGAATGTTAAAAGTTAAAAAGACCAAAGCTATATGGCTTGGGAAATGGAGCAAAAATAGAGCTACTCCGTTACAACGATTGTGGACAAGGGACCCTATTAAAATTCTAGAAATGTACTTTTCTTACGACCAAAGAAAAATGACCATTTGAATTTCAATCTTAGAGTGCAAAAGTTGCAAACCAGTCTCGATATGTGGAGCTCGAGAAACCTTACTCTTTTTGGCAAGGAATTAATAGTAAAATCTCTGGGATTGCAGAAGATTGTTTACTCCGCTTCGAACTCTCGTGTCCCCAGGGACATTGTAACTACAGTGAGAAAAAACCTCTTTCATTTTCTTTGGAACAAGAAAAATGATAAAATAAAAAAAGATGGCCTTTATCAAGAGTATAGCAAAGGCGGCTTACGCATGACTGATGTTGATTTAATGGTAAAAGCCTTGCGACTCGCTTGGATTCCTCGACTGCTTTCCCGTTCCTTCTCAATTTAGAAATCTATACCCAATCATTTTTTCGGAAAACTTGGCGGTTTAAAGTTTTTACTTTATTGCAATTACAACACGATATTTCTTGATCCCAAAATACCTGTTTTCTATATAATCAACAGCGACATTTTAATAGACAGTAGACCGTTCTTCATAAGAGAATGGTCAGTTCTCAATAGGAATCATTTCCATTAAACTCTCTTGGATTAAAATGGCCAGTACTAGTTTCTCAGTTATGAAACTCTGCGCAAGAGATATAATTGTACAACGAATCATAGCCAGAAATCCCATACAACATGGCTTCCAAGATGGCCGCAAGCATGCGCGGAACACGCACATACGGATTTAACATGGCCGCGAAACATAAAGTTAATGAAGGGAAAATAATATTGTTTTTCATTTTGTGGCGTAGCCGCACAAAACTAAGTATTCTACATGATTTAGGTAGAGAGAGTCAAGTTCGAACCATGTTATAATGGAGTAAAATATGAGAAAAAAATAGTTCTAAACGGTGCCTTTTTGATCAAAATCATCTTATAAACTAGCCACACTTTTCTCTCAATGTTCCTTTAAATACGTCTTACCTTCATGGTTTTCTTAGTCGGCTTCGAGGAAACAACAGCACCGAATTAATTCCCCACGACCTTATTCAAACGATAAGATATAAAGCTTGCAAAAATAATATTCTTGGCCATAACAAATTTCCATAACATGGTGACTGTGTTTTCTATGTGAATAGTGGCACTTTCCAGAAATGCGAGACGAGCCGAGATGAAGCCATTACGGAAGAAAAATGTATCTTCGAGAGGTTTGCTTTCATTCCACTACGGTCGCATATTGTTTTAACGTGTTTACAGTGGTCAGTTGTATTCCCCATAACAAGTTGGGTACTTGATATATGATGAACAGGCCGAATTTCGAAAAATAGCGGGAACCTCGAAGTTACTATCGAAGGAAGTACAGGAAAATATTCATATATCCCAAGTCTGATGTAACACCAATTAAATCATTTCAAACTTGGTAAATTGATTTTGTGGATACATTTCAATCAATAATCCTTAAAAGTAGCGAAGCAAAGAGCATGTAAACAACAATAATAGCCTTCATTTGGCCGCCCGCCATGATGAATATCAACATATACGCGCCCGCCGTTCAATCCGCTGACTGTCTTGGATTTCTGGCTATATGATTTTCTAAATTACTATCAAGTTATAGCCGCCATCCCAAGTAGCCTTCTAAACGAATCAAAGAATTCAGCGGAGGAAATTAACACAACAGTGTTTTTTGATAATCAGCTCAAACTTAAACTTGATAGCACAACAGAGTTAAACTTGGAAAAAGCCAAAACCTTTTATGAGACTTTTGAACGACTTTTAAAAGACTTTTATGAGTTATTGAACAACAAAACCCACTATTCGTTACAAACTGAACCGAGTAAATGGGGCAAAACGTTCCTGCTAACTGAAGACAATTGGCAAAAGATATACAACTCGGTTAAACAAACTTCCAAAGAGAACAAGTTGAGGGAATTTCAGTTCAAATTTATTCACCGGATTATCGTATCCAAGAGAGAACTTTGTATATTTGGAGTGAAAGAAGATAGTGACTGCGTATATTGTGGAGAACAGGAATCAATAACGCACACATTTTCAGAGTGTCCCTTACACAGGGATTTGCGCTTAATGTGGTGCAATGGTTCAATGCAAATAACCAAACAAATTTCAATTTATCTCCTGTGAAACATCTCTTTGGGATCTTGTCCAACCAAACCAACAAATTTAATCCCGGTCTGATAAAGAAGTTCAATTACACCTTGCAGTTCAGGCGCCACTATATCTATATTAACAAGTTACGATGCAACTCGCTATCCCTTAATGGTTTTACTTCCAAAATAGCTGGCAGGTACAAGATAGAAGATTTATGTTAAATCTGACAATTTGCTCCTCGTCTCAGCTCAATTAATTATATCCTGACATTTTTTTTCATGACATGTAACTGTTTTTTATTTTATTTTATTTTATTTTATTTTTTTTTCATCTGACTTAATTTTAATTTTATAGTATAATATGGTACTCTGTTTGTACGAACTTTTTTCTGGTAGTAATCTGTCTTCCTTTTTTCTTTTTTGTACTGTATTTGTTGTCAGTCCTTCCTACTGTAATGTATATTTTATGTCAATAAAGTTTGTTTAAAAAGAAACTCCATATTCTCCTTAACGCACTCCAAAGAGATCATATGGTACCACGGTTTGTTGAATTTCATTGAACATCAAAACGTTTTATCATTATAAATCATCATGATTGCCTGTTCGAGACTTTGAGTAGCAGAGTGAACGAGATATAGTAGATAATGGTCAAAGTGTCTGCAAGCTGTTAAGCTTAACTCAGTCATCACCGGCTTTTTCAGGCTTAACTGTTTTGCACATTTCTTGAGCATGCAGTAACTCTGAAGTATTTTTCACAAGGAACTCAATTGGAATTGAGCAACGTTAAGTTATTTTTGTCCATATCGAAATCGTTCTTTCAGTAATTCTAGTGAATTTGTAATTTGAATGTTGATTTGCAATTGGCATGGTGGTGGTATAAAACGAATTTTAAGAACTACATTGAATTGAAAGTGTGTACCAACTGAATACTGTATTTCAGAACAAGCAACGCCATCTGTTTTTGCAGCTTGCCATCAAAGAGCATAGATATGAACACGAAAACCTGACGCAAACACCATTTGCATTAGAAAACTAATAAAAGCCCTCAATCATGGAAGATAGCTCCTCTCTTATCAATGACCTGAGGACTGCACAGCCCGAGGTGTTTGTTTTTGTAAGCTCAAATTTTAGTGCGTAATGCAAAATGGCACTCGTTCGCCGTCGTCCATATCAAGCGATCATAACGTCTACCAGCACCGAAACAAATTGTCAGTTAAACAATCATACACTAACGCCGGACACGTATTCTACTTACCTACCGACGTGGAAAACAAGACGAGGAAGCAAAGACCGGCAGAAGTGGCCATGTTCAATTTTCTAGTGCTCTGTGTGAGTATGTTTGTCAAATAAAATCATAATGTCGAAGACAGGTATTTATATATCGAGATGCCGTATTCATGTCCTAATTACAATATATAGGCAGAATAAAAAGGTTTACGCAAACAATGGACTTCCAGCAGAAGGATCCGAAGGATACTGTCCCACCACGTGAATTTGTAGACAAATATCGGGTAAGGACGGTGGCGCCAATCTTTAACTGATCTATATATATATATATATATATATATATATATATATATATATATATATATATATATATATATATATATATACGCCAATTTTTAACTGATCTATATATATATATATATATATATATATATATATATATATATATATAGATAGATATATAGTGCAGTAAGGTGTGGAATGTGTGAAATCAAAATCTATAGGCATTATTCATAAGTCAAGTTTTTGCGTTCCCAAAACTTCCTCACACTGTTTGTACTATAGTCTAGTTTACCCTTACTTAATATATTGTGTTTCAGTTTGGGGATCGACATATCAGAGTAATTTAAATCGCGTTATTCTTCTGCAAAAGAGGACAATAAGAATAATATCTAAAGTTCCTTTCGATTCCCACACTGATGTTCTTTTCAAAGAAAAGGAGATTTTGAAATTCTCTGACATTTATTTATACCAGATAGGTAAATTCATGTATCTATTCAAAAGAGGTTTACTTCCTAATTATTTTCGTGATATGTTTACTCTCGCAAGCCAGTTACATTCGCATTATACTAGAAATTGCAACCTTTTTTACATACCTCCCTGCCGAACTAATATTCGAAACTTTTCAATTCGGTTTCAAGGACCTAAGTTTTTCAACTCGTTAAGTCATGACATTCAAAACAGTGAAAGCATCCGTTTGTTTGGGAAAAGACTTAAAAAATTCCTTCTTTCTTAGGCAAATATACTCATTGTTGAGCTACTTACTTCTTCTTTTTCTTTTTTTTTTCTTTTCTTTTTAAAATAATACATTTCATATTTCATGCTGTCCCCGCAATTCGTATGATGTATCCTATATTGTCAGGAAGCCTATAGTTCATAAGCCCCCGGCTTCTATATAGGCTTTCTTGTCATTACCACCTTAAACATTTGTAGTCTATTGTCTTAAGTTTAAGTTATTATAAATTTCTTGTGTTTCGTATTTTTAAATTTTGTATTTTTATGTGGTTAATGGCAAATAAATGGAAATGGAAATGGAAATTGTCTCCTCGGACCTTACCATCAGAAGGCGACACTGTGTATGTGTTGTACAGTAAAAATATGTGTTCCCAGTGTGGTTGGTTCAGTGGCCTAGTGGTTAAGGCATCCGACCGGTAATCTGGAGACCCAGGTTCGATTTCAGGCTGAGCTACATTTTCACTTAATTACTTAGTTGTGTTGATTTGTGTTGATATTCAAAGCGCAATAATTATGTCCAAAAACTGTACTATAAATGTCCAGATGGTATCATTTATTCTTCCAAATTTTGATTTATACATTTGTTTCGTCTCGATTTAACAAATTGACGTCAGTTTTTTGTGCCTGTCCTCTTATTGATGATTAATTACAAATATCTTTTTTTTTTACGATCATTACGTCATGTAATTTACCATTGAAATGTCCACGCTCACTAAGTCTATCGATATGTCAAAAGAACAATGTGCTCCGGTACCTATATGATCCGCCGGCGGGTACACGCGGAAGCACCCCTCATCTTCCAGTCCTTCCAAAACAACTTGGCGGCCAAATGGTTTCCTAACATATCTATATTTGTTTAATTCATTGGTGAATGTCGTACGAGGGGCAAGAAATCATTTGTCTACCAACCAAGTTGACAGCCCAGAGTTTTGGTGTCGAAGACTTGATCAATATGGACGAACTGTGAGGTTTTTGTCATCTGGAGTGGTGGGATAGCGTCCCTGTGAAATAAGCTTACTTTTGTTCGAGATTTGGAGATCGTAATGGCTACCATAGGAGTTCTTCGAGGAGCGCTTGTTCTAAGTTTTCGTATTTGAAGATGAAGGTAAAGGTGCTGCGACACCCAGATCAGAACGTTTATCTTGCTTAGCTTATTGTTGTGGTAAGGACCGAGGACCGACGACGCATGGATGCGTGGGGTAGTTGAAAGAGCCACGGAACCTCAAGCTGTTTTTACCCCTAAAAGATGCAAAACTTAACTTGTTGTCCATAATTCTATCTGGAGATCCCGTTTAGCACTTTTACTTTGCGGGGTTTAATTTTATAATGTTTTATATTGCAGTGAAAGCTGTCAGTCGCTACTGAACCCGCGGCAATCCCAAAGATTTCAGGTCTTGTCTTTTTCTTCTAACTGACCCAAATATCTTTTTTCGACTGATAGTGATATTTAGTTTTGATTCGGTAATATTTATAAGGGCTTGCGAATTTTGGGCTTGTAACTAGAAAACAATATCGAAAGTGAAAACAAGTTAGTTTTTCCTTCAAAAGCTTGAGAAAAGGTATGTTGAGCCATTGTAATTCATGATTCTTGAATAAAGCATTTGATTGACTTTGTTCTGTGTTCTACAATGCAAATAGCCCTGAAATAGTTCTTGATTTAAGACATTTTGATATCAATCTTGTCACCTAGTCTGGCTGTATATCGTAGTAAACCTCAACGAAAGGATTTACGAGCTACATCCAGGAGAAGTTTTACTACATCGTTTCTAAATTGTGCTCGTGTTTCTATCGGGGTAACAGCTTTCGTTACGGCGAGATTTCACTGTATATTTTGCTATAGGGCGTATGCACGTTACGTCATCACCGCCATGTTGGTGTACCGTGAACAAAAGATTTCTCATTAGCTTCTTTTGTTATTGTCCGCCAACCCATTGTCATTCGAATCTCTGGAGACTGGTTGCATACCCTCTATAATAGGAGCCTTTGATTTTTCGGGCGGTTGGCTCGAATGTTCTCAAAAACACAAATAACTATTGACTTAACGACTTTAAACACAATACTGAAAAACAAACGAAAGAAAATAAATTACATTTTTCTTGAAAGCATGAATACGCGAGAAGTGAACACACGAGCTTCTTACGTTTGGTGACTTTCATTCCGACTAGCGTATGGAGACTATTGAGGAACGAGAAACGAGAATCAAGGACCGAAAAACGACAAACACCAAGTTAAATTAGCTCTAATACAGACTCGACAAGGTTTTAGGAAATCATATCATCGAACCGGGAATCTTCAGGAATTTAGAGCAAAAATGCTTTTTACGGCTGTTTTAAACGTCGCGCTGACATGAACGCGCGCGAGCTGAAACACTAGAAATGTTACAAATTACCGTCCGCTAAGTATTTAAGCTTTCGATTTATAGCCCGATTGGAGCAATTTCGATTTATTTACTACAGTATCCAAAATCTTAATGGACGAAAATCTTTCGTTGTTTACTGAAAAAGTGGAAGGGGCCGAGAAGCCTTTCGAGGATATTTTTAGAACAGAATATTGAATTACATTCCAACTTTTGCTTTAAAAAGGTAATTAAAAATACTGATATTAAGAACATCAGACTAAAAACATCATGTAGAAAATTTGTTAAAAAACAACACATCCGTGGTAATAAAAGATCTCTTTGCAACTTCCGTTCTGACAACAGGTAAGCGCGTGTGAAACTTCAAGTTTTACATACATCAAAAACAAGATTTCAATATACATATCAAGATTTCCGTACAAGTATCAAGATCCGCATGCGAGCAAATCAAGTCTAAACAATATTTATCAAGTTTCTTATACTCGGAGCGACAATCGAATATTAAATCAAAGTCGCATACCTACATCAAGATTCGTATTTATACATCAAGACCTTACTTATTTATATAAAGATTTTTGATCGGCTTGTATGAAGTACAAAGTCAAATGTTTGCCTGGTTACCTAGCTAAACTAAAGCAGGTGAAACGAAGTGAAACCGATCTCGAGCAATTTTTCGAGACTGGGTCGTAGTCAGACGAAAATTGTTACCGAGGCAATGCCAGTAAAAAAAAACACTTCTTTAATATTCATTTATTATCTTTCAATGTATAGAACGGTTAGCAGTATGAGCCGAATCGAGCGAACACCCCCGTCTGTCTTCTCCGTGACTTCGAAATATAGCTCTTGGTTTGATCTCCAATGGGTATTTCAAACTCGTTCCGTCGACGAATCAATGATTTTAAAGAAACTCCAAGACGTTTTGCGATATCCACCCACTTGGAGGACTATTTCCGCAGCCGTTCTACAAGATCCTTGCAAACAACTTGTACCGCGGCCGGCCTGCTGCGTGACCCGTCTATTCAGTACAGGACAGTCAACTGAAAAAAAGGCTCTCTGACACTTTCATCATTTAACACGGCTAAATAGCTTACCTGTAACGATCATAAGGCCCTTATAAGTTCGTCGATGTCTTCAAGAAACTGATCTGAGGAAGCAAGTTTGATGTAAGTCTATTGAGATCAAACCATCGAAGTCACGAAGACAATAGAGACGATTTGGCTCACAGTACTGACCGTTCAGCCCTTCAGTTGCTTCGTACATGGCAGACTCAGAAATTCCTCGAAAAAGTGATCGTTATCGGTATCACACGAGACATTTCACTTCGTTTCACCCGCTTTAGTGCGATATTGTTATGGAGCTAAGTGACCAGGCAAACATTTGAGTTAGTACCTCATACAAGTATATCATAATCTCGATGTAAAAATTCTTGATATACATATGTAAGGTAGCCTGCGTCGCAGACAGTGCAAACCCTCGTTTGCGTGATGGCTGCAACGCAGGCTAATATAAGGATCTTGATGTATAAATACGAATATTGATGTAGGTATGCAAACTTTGATATAACATTCAATTGTCGATCCTTGTAAATCTTGATATGTATATTCAATATGTAATGTAATTTTGACATAGATATATACAAAACTGGATGTAAATAAATACATCTTGCTATATTGTCCCTTTTGGACAAGTAGACACATTTTTATCGAACGAGGATACCCGGAAACTCCGATTATGACTACTCTGTCAGAAATCAAATTTGAAGACAGAAACCTAATGCCAAGACGATAAACGAATCTTACCTTTCGTCACGCAATTCCGTCTTTCAAAAGTGGCATTTAATCCAACAACAACCGCTACTAAGTGAAATATTTAAAGTCCCCCCGATCGTTTCGTCCAAAAGGGGCAGATCCGGGGCAGATCCCTAAAAGAAAAACTCGTCCAAGTCAATCTCTAACCTGGCTATTACAAGTGGCTAGGAGTTGTGTAGCCCCGTCACCCCCACTGTTATCATCTCGTGTGACATTCACCAGTGAGTTAAAACTGAAAAGAATCTACGTTTGGAAGCCAGCTGGCCGCCACGTTGTTTTGGAAGATGGGGGACATTTCACTAGGGCCTTACATGACAGGCGACATCCCCAAGGTAAATTACATGACGTTCTGACCGTGAAAAAAATATTTGTCGATATTTATATTGAGACGAAACAAATATATAAATCGAGAAAAGCGCGCCAAATAACTTGGAAGAATAAATGATACCATCTGAACAAAAATATTGCGCTTTGAATATATACATGTGAATTGGCGGTTTTATTATCATCGAACAAATTAATTCTGTTCAAACTACTGCACATTTAGACCAATTACTGCTTGCCAGAGAAGCATATTGGATGGCGCAATTATTCCCGCTTAATCCGCATGGCCTTAACAAGAGGCGTAAATTTCGCTCTAAAAATCACATTAACTACGTATACAAAAAACATTTTGTCCATTTCACATGTTCTTGCTCGGTAAATGAATTGCTTCTTGTCCAGTTCCTTTTTTATCAACGGGGAGCAGAGCTGGCGTAGTGGTGAGAGCGCTCGCCTTACCGGACTCGGCATCATAAGTGGGCTGAGTTTGTTGGTTCTCTACTCTGCTCCGAGAGGTTTTTCCCCGGGTACTCCGGTTTTCCCCTCTCCCCAAACACCAACATCTGATTTCATTTGATTTATTTAGAGTTGATTTGATTTAGTCTCCCCAATTAGTAGAGCATCTGTGCTCAGTAGATACATTTGAGACTTAAATAAAGTTATTATTACTATTATTACGATTATGATTATGATTATTATTATTATTATTATTATTATTATTCCTTATTATTATTATAATTATTCCTTATTTTGTCGTAAATAGTTTCGGAGGTTGCTTTTGCGTTCAAGGGCTCCGTTGGGGGATTCTGTTATTTTAGTTTGAAATGTGCCATTCATGGGCCCTCAGTAGAGAACTTATTACACTGTACATTTTTAAGGGCCCTGCCTTGGGAATTTGTTATGACCCTAATCACGATTGTTCAGAGGCCCCGAGCGTGGAATTTGTTACGTTGAATCGGTTGCATAACCTCTGTCACTCTGCTTGTAATTTTTACCTTTTCTGCACTTGTTAATTATCCGACTTATATTGTAAATAGCTTTTAGTTCTTAGTTTTTTAAGTTTTTAATCTGAAGAAGTGCGAACAGCCAAATCGTAATTAAATTTCGTCAGATTAGTTAGACGTTCGCTCCACCGTCCTTACTCGTAATTTGTCTACAAATTCACGTGGTGGCACAGTATCCTTCGGGTCCTTCTGCTCGGAGTCCATTGTTTGTGTAAACCTTTTTATTCTGCCTATATATTGTTATTTGGACAAAAATATGGCAACTCGATATATAAATATCTGTCTTCGACATTTTGATCTTCTTTGACAAGCATATGTGAGTGAGCAATTTACCGATGCAGTTGCGTGTATCTGATGGGTCGTTACAAAACAAATACAAGGAGTATTGTGACGATGCAAAAATGTCAATAAAAATAACTCGCGTTGGCCGGAAATTGATGTTTAGTCGCGCTTGCTCAACCTTAAGGTGGTTCCCTAGAGTTTTTATGTAATACCCTCCTTATAGAGCTCGGGTTACAAAAGGAAACCTAGTTAATTTCTCTCAAAGTTTTCCCTGTAGAGATTCACCAGTATGGGAACCGATATAATAAGGCATATATTTTGGGTGTCAATTTCTGGATTAAGGCCATTACCATGGCAACATCACATGTAATGACAGGCCGATATATTCTTATTCTTAGCCTAAATATTTACACTTTCCTTTGGTGAAATGTTTTTATTCTTTGCTACATTATGGAAATGATATTGCCTGACATTTTTAAGTGGTAAAAAGTAAAGGTCGTTCGGACGGTTTTGCCAATATTCTGTTATTTGTTATTTTTCTAAATATATTCGATTAGATCTAGCAGATTTTACAAAAATAGGGTATTTGATAGAAACTGTATGCGGTTAGAACTGAGCCAATTTAAAACAATTACCGAAGGGAGCGCGAGAAACTTCAAAAATCAGAAAAAACACGCGCGGTTCAGGCTTTATGCGCGAGCCCTCGCGCCATACTAGTGCCCAGCTTGCGCGCGGTCTTAAAACTCTGGGGAGCCTCCTTAAATTTCCGTTGTTATCAACCACTGTGAAAATTTTGGGCACGTATAAAGTCTGTTGATTAATGTCATTTACACAGAAGTCATGCGTCAGCGTTTTTTGTTCTTATTCAGTGATATTTTTACACTGGCAAGTGGTTTTATGTGGCTCATACCGGTTTCCAACACTTTCAGTTTGATTGCTCATTACTAGAAATAATTATATTCCTTATATACTTTATGTACCTTTACGTAACCCACTAAAGTTAAAGTATTGGGTTAGTCACTGCGGAATAATCATGTTATTTAATTATATTAAAAAAAAGAAAAACAACCTAATGTTCTTGTGCAGAAAGAAGCTGGGATTTAAAAAATGCACGGACAGGAAAGAGGAGAAAAATGGAAAAGGTTCTGGACTGTTAGAAGGCTTGGAAGGAGAAAGGAGGGCTGAAAAAGAATAGGGCATTACTCACTGCTAAGAAGACTTACGTCGGGGAGAGCCACCTTTCAAGGCAAAACGTTTTTGTCGGGTGCAACCTGAGCCAGGGCATAAGTACGGGCAGACCAAGAGAGCGGAGAAAGCGAGCCATCTTTCAAGGCAAAGCTCATTTGTCAGGCAAAGCCTGAGTTAGGGCAAAAGGGGCGGGCAGAGCAAGAGAGCGGAGAAAGGTCGTGGAACCACGAAGTCTGAGAGCTGTGACAAGTCGTTCGCGTTAAGGCGTGGTGAGGTACGTCAAAATTATTGTTTAAGCCTCCTTCAGCAAGGAGGAAAAAGGTTATAAAAGTTCGCGTTTACAAAGTTGTCGAGACGATTGTGTATAAAAATACTTCAGTGCTTTAATGTAAATAGTATTTTTCAATAGCGGTACTTTATTTTATATGAATTTAGTAGTAGATTTATTGGAAGTAATCTGACAGTGTGTTGTTTAATTAAATAAAAATATTTTGTGTATTTATTTATTCATTTGCTTATGTTCTACAATTATGTTATTTTGAAAAAAAATAGCTGTTGTCGTTGTGTTCGTGGGAAGGGCCTTGTATGCCGGGTGTTTGCGTGGACACCAGGGAGCCTAGCACGGTGACAGTTTATGTCTCCTTTCGTGCGTTTCATGAGGCAGACTAAAATAGCTCAAAAAATAAGAGTTTGTAATCCTGGCACGAGTCACCCTCAACAAAAAATGACGCGTTCTCATAGAAAGAATTTGCAACCTACACAGAGGTTTTTAATAGCTGCCTGCAAACGCTGCCGGCCGACACAGCAACCTCGTCCCCAGGTCTTCTCGAGATTCAAAAAGGTGGGAACGGAGAAGAAATCTTAAAAGCAGCGATAATCCGAGATTGCGTAGTAAGCGCATGCTTAAATGGATTGTCTTGGTTATCAGTAACAAATATACTTGAAATTTCTTGCAATCTCATTTCCACGTTCAGGCGGTGTTTGTACTACGATCGCAAAGTATCCTGGCAACGCCGATTCAGTTCATTTCCCTCGTATCTCGAGAGAGTCAACATCTCGAGTGCTTGTAAATCTTCCGTGATGTTATTCGTAGAGGGCGAAGCGCAAGAGACAAAAATATCTAATTTCGCATTCGTTACAATTATGAATCTTAAGACGAGATCTTTCTAGTCAACAACAACAACATCTTTATTGTACCTTAAATTTTCTTTGATACAAAAAATATATAAATTAATGCATTAGAAAAGGTACGGACCTTTAGAAATAACTGTTAAGAGTTAAAAATACCTGAAGGTCAATAACTGCAGGATATAAAATCTACGCGCAAGTATCGATTGTCAGGGTCGAAGTCTGGAAAACGACTGGTTTTCGATGATGGCGCACGAAGGTTTGGAAAATAAACGATCTACATCCTGATTTCCATCGTTGCTCTTCTATCGGCTGAATCCAGTTAGCATACTTCTTCATTTCAAAACAGATCGTTCATATGGAGAAAAACGACAGTCATTTTTTTTTAATTGAAGATTTTCGATCAGACAAACTGTATTGATTCGCTCTTTTCTATAGTCCGGGTCAAAACAATCTCTCAATTTTCCTTTTTATATTTTTATATTTTATTTTTTATTTTCATTTATTTGCCATTTTCATAATATTTACAAGTAATACGCCTAAGTTAGTGGCGAGGAGACCTCAGAAAAACCACAAGGCTTATAGGAGAGGCCACCTCGAAGGTGCTGTGTGGGTGCGGCATGACATTCGAAATTCATAAGACTTATATTAAGCCTGATTTTCACTAGCGACGCAAGCATAAGCGCAAGCACAAGAGCACTTATTTCACTGTGAAAACGGGCTTAACGCAAGCATTAGCATAGTCAAGGATCACAAGCGCAAGGATCAACATTTTTCCTTTTCCTTGTGCTTGCGCTTATGCTTGCGTTCGCTTGCATAGTGTTCGTTTTCACTTGGCATAAGCTACTTATGCTTGCGCTTATGCTTGCGCTTGTGCTTGCGTCGCTAGTGAAAACCAGGCTTTAACCCACCTCGACATTTTACGGTTTATAAGAGGTGCGAACCTCCACATTCACATTCTATCAACCTTGACATTGACATACTTAATTTTAATGTGGAAAATACTCTTAGCTATAAATCTCGGGTACTCCACTATGAAGCATGTTTCCCTCAAAGTGTGATGCGTGCTTGTTAAGTGCGCATGTGGCAAAACAATGACTACGATAAAATAAAAATGGAGTAACTGAACTGATACCCAGCATCTCTGAATATTATCTTTATTCAGACACTGGAATATAAAATAGTAAATTTTGATCATTTATTTACTATAATTAATTTTCTATTTTTAAGCAAACTTGAAAACTATATTGCTTGGCTGCTAATATCTCTAACTTAAAACCCCTTTTGTGATAGTTGAAAGGCTGCTGCAGTCACTGATATTCATTGAGGAGATAACCAAGGGGTAAACAGAATGACCAAATTGATGTTTCACATACCCCAGATATGGGAATGTCTATACTATGTGAAGAAACATCTGATATGGAGATAAGGGATTATCTTGGCCAGACTACTGTTGCTTTGCACTGTTAACCCTATACTTCCACAAATTTAACAGGGTTTAGGCAATAGCAATCCAAGCTTACTACACTGTTTCACTGACTTAAGTTGGTAACTGCAACTTAAAAGTTGAGGATTAAGAGTGAGGTAGACTACGAGACGGTTTAGCGAGCAAAACTTCCACCGAACTGAAGAGCGTTATGGTTTACCACTGAAATGGTTATCACTCATTTTCACAACCGGTCAGAAGGTGACTTGCAAATGCTAAATGCAAACACACTCGAGTTACTTCGGTATTGGGTGATATGTGCTGACGAGCCAAAGCACTGAACCAAAATCATGAATCGATACCCAATTAGACACCCAATTTAGTGTAATGGTGCAATAGTAGAATACAGCAAGACAAAAGAAACTTATTTTGAAGTACAAGTGCTTTAAATGAACCCTTACTGCACACAATTTTAACGCTGTGGAACCAATACCAAAGCCTTAATTCTGGCAAAAGGAAGAACAGCTCCCACTGACCGACTGACTGAAAGCAACCTGTGGGCAACAGTAGGCTGAAAACATTATTATTTTCTTTTCTCCTCTACTGCAGCTTTCCACGGCACATAGTTATCCTTCCTAAACTATCCTTTCAAATGTGATGTTACCTAGGCCAACTCTTTTCTAACCTGCGATCAGGCGTTCTCTTTTTCTTTTGCACCGGGGGGGGGAGAACGTTTCCTCCTTCCCTGGTACAAAAGATCAAAAGTATTGTCCACTGTCCCAAAAGGGCCTTCAAGTGCATAACACGTGAGTTTGCATTGTAGGTCACAGCTTCAAAATCGCCAAACTTTAATTAAGTCCATAATTAATTCAGGAAGAAAGCGAGGGGCGCCCGCGGGGTAAATTTGCGTGTATGTGCCAGGTTCCTAAATTTTTCAGAGGGTGAAAAGTACTGGTATGTCAAAAACAATCTGTAACAGTTTTATTTTCCTGAAAATGAAAATCCACTCGCCAAACCCGGCGAGCTGGGGTAATCTACGATTTTCACTTGTCCCACGGTCATGACACTCTCATTGGCGAGTGGGCGAGTGGGCGAGTGCTAATTTCAAACCCTGCCTCCATTTTCACTTGTCAGTTTTGCCGTTCGCACAAGAACTGATGCTACTTCGTTGTGATTTTTTGTGGGTATTTTCATGTAATAGTTTTCGAAAACCTTCGTTTCAGATTTGATTTTGTCGTTCACACCAAGACGATTTATCTCCGTCGCTTTCGAACATCTTCACTTGGGGTAGCATTAGTGAAACCTAGGACCTACCTTTTCGGAGCGTTTACTTTGATATACGTAAGAATGGGAGGCCTTACCGGGAAATAAAACTGAAAAACCATTGTTCTGTGATGGAAGCGATTGAAAACGCCCTAATTTTTTTTAACCCTGTTCGGGCGTGGTTCTAGTTAGCAATGCTAAAATCGGACCGCAGTTCTCCTCAGAGTAAACGTCTTTCATAGCTATACTCAATACCGTGAAGCGTTAATGACAGAAAGGGTATTTATAGCTTGGCTCGGTATATGAAGCTTTTATCTGTCCAGTAGTAATTTACAAATTTCTACGGCCTAATGCACTAGGCAATTAAACCCCCCCCCCCTCCCCCCCCCGCCCCCGACCGCCGGAATAGGGCGGGGAATTAACGCGGCTATACCGGGGCTTAACGCGTATTTAACAGCGTGGAGTCACGGGGGGACGAGGAATTTAACAGTTACCTTCAAATAGCGGGCATGTTAGACATTGCTGTTTTTTCCTGTACAACCAATGACTGGAATCTATTGATTTTATACATTGCTTGGACATCAGTTAACCCACGCAAGACAAGAAATGTTTTCAGAAATCGCTGTACTGATGATTTACGCGGAATATTCAGAATGCTAATTGGGTTCAGGCTCATTACCTAAAACAAGAGGGCACACCTATTCGCTAAAGCAAGGTTATCAAGGCTTCTGATTGGCTAAATATCTGTTGAAAAAACTGGAATACTTTAGCAAGGACCACCGTTGCAAATGTAATAGATCTAACCAGCTATAAAATTGTAAACTAGAAAACGGTAAAAAACAAGCAAGGCTGGTTACACGGAATTCCTCGCCGTGTAACCAGCCTTGCTTGTTTTTTTGTTTTGTTTTGTTTTGTTTTTGCTTTTGCTTTTGCTTTTGCTTTTGCTTTTGCTTTTGCTTTTGCTTTTGCTTTTGCGTTTGCTTTTGCGTTTGCGTTTGCGTTTGCGTTTGCGTTTGCGTTTGCGTTTGCGTTTGCGTTTGCGTTTGCGTTTGTGTTTGTTTTTGTTTTTGTTTTGTTTTTGTTTTTTTTTTTGTTTTTTTTTTTACCGTTTCCTAAATATCTGCTACCTTACCGCTACTGCAAAAAGAAGCAGGACTTCGACTGGGGTTTGAACCCGTGATCTCGCGATACCGGTGCAATGCTCCAACCAACTGAGCTATGAAGCCACTGACGTTGGGAGCAGGTCAATTGTGGGTTCATATGTTCTCGTGAAAGAAATGAGTGTGAATGATATATGAAATAAATCATATATGAACTGCGGAAATGAAATCAAATGAAGAATGATCCTCGCAGTTGTGAGTCCTGAATTTTTTTCAGGCTTCTTTTCACAATTGCATAAATTGCGTTCACAACTGCGTGGGTCATTCTTCATTTGAAATTGTTAATATTGTTAGAAATGCTTTGCGTAGTGTGAAATTTGCTTCAGCTTTTATTCGTTCCGGGAGTGCCGGAAAGCCCAGGAAGCCTGTCAAAAGAGCTTTCACTTAAGATTTCCGTGTAAAATGTTGAAGCTTAATTATCATTCACTTAAAATCGCTGTGTTAAGCCATTGAACTGTTGATCTTATTCTAGTCAACATCTACTTACCTTTTGTCTTTTTCATGTCTCGTTTATGGACATTGGTCAAAGCCCTTGTTATGGCTTAATGTCGTGCCATTGTTTTCCCTCTAAACAGAAATTACTCATTTGCAATGCAACCGAAGTGCATCACGTGTTGTAAACAACGAATAATTAAGCTAAATGTAAATCAGGACAACACAACTTTTTTTTTCATTGAGTAAGACAGAAATCAACCATCCACAACCAGCGTTTTTGTAACGTGAAAGACTCCTCAATTTTCCTCTGAATTTTTCAGCTGAACAAAGCTCTTTTATTTTCCTCAATTTAATTCCCTGACGTCTTCTAGTGTTGGATTTCCTGAGCTGTCTTTGAAAACTCAAACCACTTAACTCCATATAACAATGTTCACTGTCCATTTACCCTTTGGTATTTCCGCGCACACGGCAAACGGCTCTAAGCAAGTAAAAATGAATTCATACATCACAGAGGTGATACGATTATTTATTAAACACCATCAGTTGACTCAGTGACTTAGGGTGCGTTTCTTTCTTTTTTTTTTTTTTTATTTTTTTTTTTTTTTTTTTAATTCAATGCTTAAACATCGATTTACAGTACTTACGCTAAAAATACTGCCAATTTACAGTACTTACACTAAAAAAAACTAACAGTACGCGGATTACATAGCAAAAGAAAAAAAAACGAAAAAACAGCATCACCCATACAAGAAGATGAAAAAAAAAAAATAATGGTAAGGTCGTCTACAGTTATTCTTCGTAAAAGGATTTAACGTGAGAGGGGCTAGGGGACTATAGACCCGGCAAAAGGAGGTCCCACTTTTTTTGTGAAGCTGTTTTCCTGTAGGTCTCAACTTTATGGAAATCCTTCAAGTACGCTAGAAAACTGCCAAGGCTAGGAAGTGACTGATTTAGCTTGCATATCCATATATAATGCTTGGCGCATAAACAGCAGAAATTGATTTCGAGTTTGTATTTGGAGCTGTCTGGCCTCAGACCCAAAGCTGTGACGAGCGACAATATCTGGTCGTCCTGATAGATTTTCAGAGATTGTAGCCAGGATTCGAAGGAGTTCCAGAAGCTACAGGTTTTGGGGCATCTCCAGAAAAGGTGAATCAGTTTTTCTGTTTCGGTTTTGCAGAAGGTGCATTTGTCATCGTCTACAAGCCCAACCTTCTTTAGGAAGTCATTTGTTGATAGTCGTCGATGTAGAAGCTTAAAATGAAAAAGTCTGAGATTTGTGCTTTTCGTACATTCGAAGGGTAGCTGAAAAGCCGCCCTCCAGTTGATCTCAATCATTGTCGTACTGCCAACACCGACATCTTCAAGCCATTTCTTTTGACTTAATTTAGGCGTTTCACATTTTTTTGAGACAAGCCTTTTGTATGCCAGTCTACATGGTTTTCTCGTTTCTAAAAACTTAGTCAGAAAATTATCCGCTCTGAGGGTATCGGTCCTTACACTTGGCTGTGGAAATGCTTTCCGTAGACCTTTGAGTGCGGAGATTAATCCAAAAAAGGATAAAGGACACGGTTTCAAGTTATACTTGTCCTGGAAAGCAGAGAGGGACAGAAATTTGGGATTCGAAGAACCTTCCATTAGGTGGTGAACTCTTGTGATGCCCTTCTTAAACCATTCTCTAAAAAAACTGGGTGACGATCTATTCTCACAAGAGAATTGAACCATAGGGGGTGCGAAAGATAGTTTTCACTAGATACTACATTGGCCTCAAAATTTATTTCCGACCAAGCTATAAGCGTTTCTTTGACAAAAGGGTCTATTTCCATGCTCAAAAGAGCGGTGTCTTTCTTGTCCAAGTTCCCAGTAAGAAAAGCTTTCCCCCCACATTTTTCAAGTTCTACGTGATAAAAGATCTTCCATGCACTATTATTTTCCTCGTTTGGATATTTTTTTTATCCAGGTGGATTTCAAAGCCTTATTGAAAGAGGCGATGTCTATCATTCTAAGTCCACCTTCCTGGTAATCATTTATCATAATGTTCCTTTTAACCTTGTCTTATTTCTCGTTCCATAAAAAGTTAAAAAAACAGTGAATTTATTTCATTGATTGTTTCAGGGTTTGTTGGGCAGGACGAGAAAACATAGACCAGTTGGGAAGCCACTAGACTTTTTAAAACCGTAATTTTTCCGAAAAGGCCAAGTCTCCGAAAACGCCAAGAGCTCAGTATTCCTCTAACTTTCTCCAGCTTATCTTTGTAGTTTAAAGCAGTGCTTTCATCTGGGTTCGTTGAAAACCAAACCCCAAGGGCTTTTACCTTTTTCTTTGGCCATTTGAAATCTTTTTCGGGACAGAGTTTAAAGTCTCTATCAGCACTGATCCAATCCATAGCGCTTCCGTCTTTTTGCTATTGAGTCTGAGGCCCGAGGCACAGCTGAAAGTGTCCAGAGTCGCTAGAGCTGCTAAAAGTGATTGCTCAGAACCATCTAAAATCAAGGTTGTGTCATCTGCGTATTGACTCAGTTTAATGTCATTGTTATCCACAGAAAGACCTCTAATTTCTTTTTTCTTGCGTATGGCGTCTGCTAAAATTTCTACCGAAAGAATGAACAGATATGGCGAAAGAGGGCAGCCCTGCCGAACTCCTCGTGTAGGCGCGAAAAGGTTGCTTTCCCAGCCGTTGTTTAATACACTACTTTCAATGTTCCGGTAAAAGACACGAAACCACTTTTGAAGTGAACGGCCGAAACCAAAATGGATAAGAGTTTTGTGGATAAAAGGCCACTCTAAAGTATCAAAAGCCTTTTCGAAATCAAGAAAGAGGAGAAGGCCTGGGATATATTTGGATGCAGTGTACTTAATGGCGCTGTCAATTAATCGGATGTTTTCTCCAATAAATCTTCCCTTTATAAAACCAGATTGATCATTTGAAATAATATTGGGAAGAACAGCTTTTATACGATTTGCAATGGTTTTAGTTGCAAGCTTATAATCAAAATTTAAAAGCGTGATGGGTCTCCAATTTTTTAACAGATCATGTTTAGGTCTGCCTCTTTCTTGGGAATAAGCTTGATTATTCCTCGCTTTTGGGAAACCGAAAGCTCTCCAAGTTCATAAGAAAAATTTAACGCGTCTATTAATAAGGTTGCCAGATCCCTCCAAAAAACTTTATAAAATTCTGCGGGGAAGCCATCTGAGCCCGGAGATTTCCCATTTGCCATACTCTTAAGGGCAACAAGACATTCTTCAGTATTTAGCAGCCCTTCGCAGCTGTCAGTTTCCTCATTTGAAAGGCATTTTCCAGTTGCCTGAGTGAAAAAACCACTGTCTGCGGAGTTGTGCGCATTAATTGTTGAGGTGGACAGATTCTTATAGAAAGATTCACATTCTTCTAAAATGTCCTTGTCTGTATGCGCGTAGGTCGTGTCGCTTGTTTTAAGCTGCGTTATTGTTCCTTGCTTGCAATGGCGTTTTTCAAGATTAAGAAAATATTTGGTGTTCTTTTCACCTTCATTATACCATTGGGATTTGGATCTCAAGATTGCCCCTTTTGTTCGGTATTCAATTATTTCCTCCAGTTCACGCCTTTTGATCTCGAGATCTGTCCATAATTCAGTCCTTTCATTTTCCTTAACATTAGTGCTACTGAGATTTATTTCCAAATCGGAGATGATCTTCTCAATCTCCTCTTCTATCCTTATAATTTTCTTTTTTTTTCTCGCCCCGTATTTCAGAGATTCTTCCCTCACTTTCAATTTGACCATTTCCCATTAAAGGCTGGGAGATACTGAAATATCACCAGCGTATTCATCTTTCGTTCGTTGAATAGCTAATTTAATGCAGTTTATATATTCAATCTCAGAAAGGACAGAAGTATTTAGTTTCCAAAAACCTCTACCGCGAGCATTGGAGTGTACTGAGTTTGTAAAGTGATCATCGAGTGATCAGTTTTATAGCCAGGTATTATATCGGCACAAAAAGTATTACAGAGGGTGCTTTCACTGATAAGAAAAAAATCAAGCCTACACTGAACTTCAGGTTTTTTTTGTCTCCACGTGTAATCTATTTTGGTCAGGATTCATAGCCCGCCACACATCTATCAGGTCTAGGTGCTCACAGAGTTCACAGACAACATCTCGTGCTTTTTGATGCGTTCGGGCAAGGCCGCCTTTCTTATCTTTAGCAATATCAAGAACAAGATTGAAGTCACCGCCAAAAATTAGTTCATCACAATTAAATTTTTTCAATTGTTCGGATACATTAATAAAGAAGTTTGGATTATCATTATTCGGTGCGTAAATGTTCACGAGTGTGCAGCACTTACCACTGGTTGACAAATCACAAATAAGAAAACGGCCCTCGGGGTCAACATGCGTGGCGGTAATTTGAAAGCAAAAATTGTTGTTAAATAAAATGGCAACACCCGCTTTTTTGGTTGAACAGCAACTGAATAGCGCTTGGTAGCCCCACTCTGCTCGCCAATCGTTTTATATTTTCCTTGGTGCAGTGCGCCTCCTGAATAAAATAAACTGACATATTTTTGGAACGCAGCCAATTGAACATCTCTCTCCTTTTGGTCTTGTCCCCTAGTCCCCGAACAGTAATAGAAGCTGTTTTAAGATCCATGTCACTACATTTTTTTTAAGACCTAGTGACGGCCATCTATGCATAAATGCGGTCCCAAAAGGGTGACGTGTATACTGAAGAAACACACACAAAACAAAGCTAAATACAAAACACGCAACAAAACTTATCAAGACAAAGGGTTGAGAGGTATCCAACGTAGAACAAAAAATTGTAGGCGATCATTTCCACAGAGGAAACCGTCCATCCGCCACAGTCTCTTTGGATAAAATAAAAAACAAAACAAAAATCTGGAAAGCAACCCACATTAAACAAACTAAAGAAATTTTTCAGGCGGAAAAGGTGGAGAGCAAAAGCCATTGTGACCTCAAGCTACGAATTCTTTACCCACAGGCCATAATTTACCCTTAATGTATAACTTATCTGGTTTAGAGGCGCTAAAGTTTGCTGGTAATCCACTCCGTCTTGCTCTTTTCAAAGTCTCTACTTGAGGTCTCCGTTTTTCAATGATCTCGGCGGGTAGATCCCTAAACATCTGATAACCAGTTCCTTTAAGTCGGTGGCCCCGTGCTAATATGTGTTCACAGTCCTGATATCGGAGGAAGCGTGCTAGAATTGGACGTGTTTCACCCTCCTTGAACCTGCCCGTACGATGAACACGCTGTATTTCCACATTCCTTGCATCTGCAAAACCAAGATCTTGCTCCAAAAAGCACCTTAGCACTTCCTCAGTGTCCTCCTGAAGTGCCGTTGTTGACAATGTTTATGAATATTATGTTTTCACGGCGCGAGTAAGCCTCCAAGTAGAGATTCTTCATGTGTAGGTCTGCTAACGTGTCTTCCTGTTCCTTTAGTTTATCTCTTAATATTACCAAGTTCTTGTCACATTCTGCTTCTTTCGTCTTTAGTTCCTCAAGGTCCTTATCATGACTGCTGATGTCTTTCTGCATCTCAATGATTTCGCCTTTGGCCGAAGAGTGAAAAGCTTCCAATCGTTCCGTTCTACGTTCAAGGTTTTGAAGGTTATTTTCAATCTTTCGTAGGGAACTTTCGATGTCATCCAGTTTTTCGAACTTCTGCAAAATTTCTTGGAGTTTACTAGCGACGTCTGCGGACATATCTAGCGCCGTTAAGATCTCGTCTTTCTCGGGTTCCCTGGCAATGGCATTCTCCGCGTGTTCCTCAACTAATAACAGATTTTTCGGCTTCTTTGCTTCCGGGGACTCCCGAGATTCGTCAGATGAGGTTGAAGATCTGTTTCTTCGTTTGTTTAAAAACCTTTCGAGAGTATTCGCCATTCGCTGCTTCCCAAAATGTTCAAAAGCGGCGGACGGTTGAAGGAAGCGACCTACGCCATTGTTGACCTCGTCCCAGTCCCAGTCCCAGTCCCAGGGTGCGTTTCTTGGGAGAATCCAAGATTGGATTTTTGATCCGAGATCATGCGGATTTTTACCACCAAAGAAACGAAAAATCCAAAAATGGATTTTTTTTATTAGCCGTGACAACCCCAACATGCATAAAAATTATGAAAATACAAGCAGGGCGGATAATTTCGGTTCAATTTCACGATAAACTCACCTTGATCGTTGGCCATGACCCAGCTGAAAAAGTAGCGAGAACATGACGGATTTCTACAAGACGACGGCTTGCCAAACATACTACTTTTTGTATCTGCTCCCCAAAGAAACGCACTGATCATGAATCCTAAAAATTCGGATTTAGATTTGATCTAATGTATCCACTCGGAGGGTGGATTCTTTAGATTCATAATCCTTTTTCGGATTTTAGTAAGGAAACGCAAAATCCATTTATGGATTATAGAATCCGGATTTGGATTTTCCCAAAGAAACGCACCCTTAATTCCCTCTCTCCTCTGGGAGAGTAGAGCCATAATATCTCCATATCTTGAGCATATTTCTCACTCACTTCCGTCAATCAGCTGTGCGCGCTACAGATCTTAGACATCTTAGAAGAACAAAGAAACTGTTCGCAGTCTCGGTTAGCTATCACTTAAGGAACTACTCGTTTCTTCAGCTGTCCGAGAACACGAAAACCCAAAAAGGATGCAGTTTTTATTTATCAAAATCTGAATACGAGAAAGAAGTACAATACAAGTTACAAGGGTAACAAAGTTTTTTGTTGGATCCCATTGGATCCCTATACGAGAGAGTTTTATAGGATCTAATAAAAAAATTCTTCAAAATAAATACACAGGACTGGCCACTGTCAAATGCTACAAGAAAGAAAATGCGATGCTATAAGAAAATGAGTCTTTCTTCATTCAAACTTCACGTACAGGACTGCAAAAACCACGACGCTGCAGTCAGTAATGAGGCATAAAGCGGAGCAACGAACAACACACCGCCTCCACTGGTCTTAGGCTTGCCTCCCCTGTTCACGTGTTTCTCGCATGATTTCTGCTTGCTTTCACTCAAACACAAGGCGTGATCCATCACGTGAAACACATATTGCTGCTCCACTACACCATGAAACAAGTATGCACCAGGCCCATCCGCGAATACACCTGTGAAAACATTCCAGAAAGTTTAATGTGCGAAGAAAGTAAAATTAGTAATTGACAGCGACATTAGAGATGAGGGCTAGCACAATTACCCCAAGGAGCAAATCGTCGTTAAAATTTCTGAATAGACCACCTTCTGGTAAAAGCAGGGTTGGGTTACCATGACAACAGTTGGGAACTTTTGTTGCATACTTATTCGTATGGTTGGGGAGATTAGGGCAGGCTGGATTTTGTTAAGACTATAAAAATAAAAAAAGTATCCGCGTAACTGCCCGAATCTCGCCCACAGTCTCTTAGCGGCTAAGTGTTTAAAGCATCTGACTGGCACAAGGAAGGGGATAGGTTAGATTCCCATCGGAATTAAACTTACATTGTTCTTTCGTCCCATGCTTGCTCGATAAAAAATATAGCTTTTCCTATAGCACAACTTGCTAGCGGCCATTAATTAATTTGATCTGCATGGGAAATCACTTTTGTTCCTCACTCAAAAGTCGAGTATCCTTGGAAGAAAAGCTGCTTTTAGTTAAGGCGGCTAAATCACCGATTTGTAATGTTTGGTCCAGCTTTGATTAAACAACCCTCCTAGAGAGGTGAGACTGTATAGATACTCCTGACCGCGGATGATCACGATAGATACGGATTGCAACTTGTAAAAATCCCAAGCCGCAGTTTTCCAGGTTTCCTTCTTGTATATACCAACAACTTCTACTGCAAACATTGCTCGACGTTTATGAATTTACTTGATGTGTTTGACTTGGATCTTTAAGACTATATCGCGTGCAAAAATGTTCTTAGTTTTGATCAGGACATGTAATTACCCTTGACATTGCTCCCTAAAGAATGTTAAACCACATTCTTACCAATATCCTCAGATGAATGACTTTCATAGTCAAGCAAAACAGTGGCCTGCTGTAGATAGTCCTTGTCAGAGGTGTTCACACTGCGCAGGTCTGGTCGAGATCCGTTCAGCCCGCCTGGTCCGTCCGCATAGCCCAGAGTGGTGTATGTTCTGCTTTGCGTGTCCACAGCTAATGTGTTGTCCACCTTCCTTATCAAACCAAACACAGGGTTCCCACGTTTCGGGTACCCACCGATTGTGAAGACATGAGAGTGGTCAGCGGTTACCGTTATCAGCGTCTCGTCTGAGAAGTGAAGAAATTAATTAAACAATAAAACCATTAATTAAAATTAATTAATTAATTAGGGCGGGGAAAACATTTATTAATGTCCAATTAATGCTTACCAATATCGCCAAAAGAAAAGCGTAGTAGGA
Organism: Pachyseris speciosa; assembly: GCA_016490735.1. Taxonomy (NCBI): domain Eukaryota; kingdom Metazoa; phylum Cnidaria; class Anthozoa; order Scleractinia; family Pachyseridae; genus Pachyseris; species Pachyseris speciosa. The sequence continues at coordinate 147,828 of JAEMWC010001426.1, forward strand.
TTGGTTTTGTTTACAAGTTTGGAAGCACAGTCCTGTTTTGAAATCTTTCAGTTTCAAAGAAGAACTCGAAACGGTATTTCTACGAATAGGTTCACACGTTTCAAAGTATGTCAACTCTCTTTACTTATAGTGGAAAGAGTCGAAACTCGAAAAAGTTAAGCCATCTATTGAGGCTTAATAACTGGGGGGGGGCTTCTGCGTAAAACGATAGAAAACAGGTCGTTTCAAGGGAAAATTGACATGAAATCCAATCAGTTACCTTTGTTAACTATTTGTAGCGCCCTACCAACCGCTTTATTCATTGCAATAGCATCATACAGAGCTGTAACAGCCTTGCCATCGTGGTGCCCGTGATCAATGCGCCCGGCTGAAAACAAGAAAATGACAATAAAATTTCGATCATGTGAACCTTTCTCTGCCCATTCCGCTGCTCGAAGAGTTAATACAGTGCAGACATAAGGGAACTTTCTAAATAACCCGTGCAATTTATTTTGATTTAGATTAAAATGAAATGGGAGTACTATCAGCGCGTTCACAACGACACCATGCCATTTAAGTGCACTGAGTTATAAAAACATAAAAAAATAGATTTAAAAGGTGTACTCGCGTTCTCCACAAAACCTTGAAGTAGGTCGTTCAAGTTGTTTTTTTGTAGAGGAAAGCAAAGAATTGTACCAAAACGTTTAACGTACGCGCAGAGCTATTGTTATTCCCGTTAAATCTTTTGTTTTGTGGCGTTACCGCACTGTGACACTGCAGTGACAAACCTTCAACTAACAGGAAGTATCCCTTAGGGTTCTTCTGCAGTATTTTGATGGCTTTTTCAGTCATCTCTTCAATCGACGGCTCGCCATCTTTGTCAGACGCGCGATTCACTTCGTATTGCATGTGAGAGTACTCAAAGAGCCCTACGAAAGAAAGAAAACGCCTTGAACACACGTGTACGATGGATGCATCAAATCTGATTCTCACAACAGTTGTCAACAGCATTTGTCATGTCACAACCGTGAAGACAAAGAAACAAATATGAGTCCTTGGCGAGAAAAACGCCAGGGCCTTTAATACACCACCGGAACTTGAGCTTCAGCCACTAAGCTGTACTTGTTGGAGAGACTCAAAATTAAACGAGCTAAGTCATTTGCTTGGATCTACTCGTAAGAGCAATGATATCGAAACGATTTGATGTACTGATATTTAACAATTATTCACCGAAGTGGAAGTGAATAGTGGTGGATATTTACAGAGCCGCGAAGCGGCGAGGTTAATATCCGCCACTTTCACCGACACTGAGGTGAATAATTGTTTTAATATATACCACACAAGCTGAATAATTAGCGGACCAAAACATTACTTTATGTGTTACAATATACCGAAAAGCGGTCGGAAATTGTAAAATCTCGCGCGCCGGCTGCTCGGAGGTGAATGGTACTTGTTATTCACCTCCGAGTTAACCAATCAGAGCGCGCGAAAAGTACTATTCACTTGTGTGGTATATACCGCTGATTGTCGAATAAAGGAAATATTGTACAAGAATGTAAGATGTATTTCTTCTGTTATTCGATCAACTTATGTGTTAAAAAAGAAGCAACTGAAAACAAATTGAGGCTTCACCTTGCAATGACGTTATTTTATCAAGTTTCCGCGGCTGCTCTAACTTTTTAAACATTTTCCCTTCGCCCTTGTTTAGTTTTATCCAACTTTGTACCGGTGCTGTTCTCCAATGGCATAGTAAGAATTTGCGCTTATTTTATAGCCCTTTTTTTGACAATAAACCAGTTTGTATACATGCTGCAGTAAATATAGCCAATTCGAATGCAGAGTCGTTGTATAGTTAACAATTATTCACCGAAGTGGAGATAAATATCCACCACTTTCAACGACACTGAGGTGAATAATTGCTTGGGGAGCAGGGTTGGCGTAGTGGTGAGAGCGCTCGCCTTCCACCAATGTGGCCCGGGTTCGATTCCCGGACTCGGTGTCATAAGTGGGCTGAGTTTGTTGGTTCTCTACTCTGCTCCGAGAGGTTTTTCTCCGGGTACTCCGGTTTTCCCCCCTTCCCAACAACCAACATTTGATTTGATTTGATTTATTAAGAGTTGATTTGGTTTAAAAATTGTAAAGCGCCATTGATCTGTATTTGTAAATGGCGCTATATAAGTAATAAATTATTAATTATTATTATTACTACACAAGCTGAATGACTAGCGGACCAAAACATTACTTTATGTGTGACAATATACCGACAAGCGGTCGGAAATTTTAAAATCTCACGCGCCGGCTGCTCGGAGGTGAACAGTACTTTGCTAATCACCTCCGAGTTAACCAATCAGTGCGCGCGAAAGCACTATTCACTTATGTAGTATATACCGCTGATTGTCGATATTCCACCCAAGAAAGGGAGCTTCAGCAACGAGGACGGCAACGGCAACGACATCGCCACAAAACAGTAGATTTAATGAGCAACAACAATCGCTCTGCATTTTGGTACATTTCTTTGACGTCCCTGCAAAACATCAACGTCAAATGGCGTAATTGTTTAGGTTTTGTCGAGACTTAATTCCGTTCATAGTAATTTAGTCTCTAAACAGTTCGCCATCATTTTCCAAGTTAAGCATATTGGAATAATGGCAAAAGCCTTAGAAAAATGTGAAGTTATATTTTGAAATGACGTTTTCGTTGCCGACCCCGTCGCCGTCGTCGTTGCTAAAGCTCCCTGCTGTAATTCACATGTTACACCGGACTTATGTTGCATTGATTTTACGGACTTGTGTATTTTCTAAGGCATGGTATAAACGGATCGTGTGCCTACCAAGAAAAGACAAGCGACTTGTGGGATGTTCCTGGGTATACAACTCGAAAACACTGTATGGCAGCATGTAACTGAAAGAATCGCCCAAACAAACAAAGGTAAACTTTCTCGACATACCTATCACGTGATCGACCTTCTGCACATCGATCTGGTCAAACTGAGTTTTGTTCCACACGTACTGTGAGTTGGTGTGATTATCAAGCCACATCTGAATCAGATCTCTCCCATCCAGTCTCTCTCCTTTCTTATCCGGGTACTCAGGGTCTGTTTGATTTGTAGGCAAGAGTTTTCTGCGGCCCCCACCGAACACCACTTCCATGCCATCACCGAAGGGGAACTCAACGAGTTGCAAAGCTGTGAGAGAAATACAGAGAGGGCAACAAGGGTCAGATGTGTTTCTCAATTCACTCTTGTCTTCTAGGCTTGAAATTAACCTTGGATGCTGCACGAGAGTTTCTGGTTTCTACAGCTAACATTTAGTCATTATCATTGTTATTGGCATTTACTCCTGGCGTATAAGTTACATTATTAAATTATGCGTACCTATATCTAACTACTTACTCATACATTCTCTTGACCACAATATGAAATGAACTTTAAAACTAAGAAAAAGCTACAACATTGCGAACGATTTTTGTTATCTTGCAAATACCAGCCTAGGCGTCAAAAAAATCTACTTGGCGGGAAGCTGATCTCAGCCTATTATGCAAATTGTCTTTGTCTTTGGCCAAATTTGACTGGTCTTGATGCCTTGGAGCCGCGTCTTGGCGTCTCGATCACTTTTCAAGCTGAAAATGCCCTTTCTTCCTTGGTATAGCATTTAACAAATAGACTTTTATTTGGTCGTGTGTGTGTGTGTATTCCGATAACGCATACACGAAGTCAAAATTTGGTAAGAACAACGACGTACGCTACAACCTGCCCGCGAAAAGCGTGACTGATGTTCTTTCCACATTTTCACGCCCTCTTTGCGTTATCAGATCACACACCCACAGCTAAATGGAATGGCTTTAAACATTACTTGGATACGAATAATGACGTCATTCGTTCGTCTGTACTCTAATCACAAACTCTTCTCGTCCAACCAAAACACGAGTTTCACTAGTATAGCACTATTGCATGAATTCGTACAGTTCTTAACTGCAATTACCAATATCTTTGCACTTGGATCCGTCGTCCTTTGCCTTTTCCTTGATATCCGCGTCAGCTTCCCAGTCACGGTCAGCGGCGTACGCGTACGCGCTCGCAGGAGTCGCGTGGGAGACACGCGTGGGTGGTCACGATTCCCGTTGACATCCCAGCCTTCTCAGCGAGTGCGAGGATGGAAACAACTTTACTTTGTTCCGTTAAATCTGCGCAGTAACCCCTTCTGACTCTTTCGTCAACACCTAGCATCCCTTTAGAGAAGTGGAGTAAGTAAAAAAGGCCTTTTAATTATCAGCAAATTCAAGTACATCTTCCACCAAGGAAGAACGAATAAGCCGCTTACAGCGGAAGAAATTATCCCGGAAGGCATCTGCCAACGTAGTCTAGACATAACTGAACACTGATAGCTAACACTGGTTATTCATTAAACATATGAGAAAGCTATACTAAACTTCGAGAATTTTCCTACAAGTTCAGTATGATTCCAGTTCAGTTCAGTTTTCTTTATTTACACTTCATCAGTAAACATGAAGACTAAAGCCCGGCTAAACGGGAAATGTTTGGTGACACAAAACATCATCATCATCAAACATTCTTTGGTGACCAAACATTTTACCGTCTGGCTACCTTGTTTGATCGTGTTTGGTCTGCTTGTTAACCGTTCGGCCAGGGCTTCAAGAGGGTTACCCAATGCACACGCACTGTATCGATCCGTATAAGCGCTGTGTCGATCCGTACGGAGCGTAAGGAGCGTAAACCTAGCAATCGATCCGTAAAGAGCAACATACACTTCGTGAATTGCATCTCATTACTGGAACTTAGAATATTTTCTATTTTCGCTTGTTGAAGAGGCGCATGATTGTGCATGAGGCCAGTTTTGAAAACGCCTGATTTTTGGTCTCACGCTTAAAGAACGAGGAATACAATAAACATTCTTTCTGCCGCTTGTTTACGGCACGAGTGTTGTTGATACTCTCATTATTTTCGCTTGTTGAAGAGGCGTATGCTTGTGCATGAGACCAGTTTTGAAAAGGCCTGATTTTCGGTTTCACGCTTAAAGAACGAGGTATACAATATACATTCTTTCTGTCGCTTGTTTACGGCACGAGTGTTGTTGATACTCTCATTATTTTCGCTTGTTGAAGAGGCGTATGATTGTGCAGGAGACCAGTTTTGAAAACGCCTGATTTTCGGTTTCACGCTTAAAGAACGAGATATACAATATACTTTCTTTCTACCGGCTTGTTTAACGCGCTAGTATTTTTGATACACGAACTGAGATGCACTCCTGATGTAATGAGATGCACGCTCCGTATGAGTTTAGCATACGCAGCGTAAGCAAGGTTGTCGATTCGTACGTACGATCCGTACGGAGCGTACGAATCGACACACTGTACTGTCAGGCGTAATGATGAGATGCACGCTCCGTATGAGTTCAGCATACGGAGCGTAAGCAAGGTTGTAGATTCGTACGATCCGTACGAATCGACAAATGCTATTGACGATCCGTATCAGTGCGACAGTATTGGACATGAGTGGGCTTCAAACATCAACATGTTTGGACACCAACAATGTTTGATGATGTTTGGTCACCAGCAAACATTTTCAGTATAGCCGGCGGCAGGGCTTAACTATCTTTTGAACGAAGTGTGCAGTGGCTAGACGAGCTGAGCTGCTTTCAAGGTGACCACTGCCGCTCAATTAAAAACGATCACAATCTAAAACTTAGTCTTTTAGATGGTGTCGATTGCCCAGAGGAGAGAATTGTCAAAAAGTTGAACTCACTTTTGTGTTCATAAAAGAAACTCTTTGCATTGTATTATAAACTGGAGATAACCTAAGCTTTTGAGATCAATAGGAATTCCTTCCTAGAGTACTGATTTCAACGATAACAAATGAGTCCTGAGAATTGTCATAATCCTGCTGTGTTCCTATCTGTCTTAAAAGCTACGTGTTTAAGTATTCATCTTTCAGCCAGGATTAGTCACCCAAGGTTGAGATTTTGTTATTATATCATTGGATGAGCTGGCAAAGTTGAAATAAATTGGGCTTGGGAGCGCCCTGCTCCCAGTAACTGATTTGTAAAAGAGCTCGAGTCGATGTAGACTTTCGAAAAAGTCCGTCATCCTATTTAAATATGGCACGGAACCTCTCGGGACTTCGTCGCTCGCTTAGCCGCATCGCGGTATGAAAAGCTCGCTCCTAGACTCGAGAGGTCGACTTGTGGCAAGTCCAGAGTCGATGGAACTTTCGTCGAACTTCCAAGAGCCGTCATTCAAAAGACGATTTTGAGCGCCTTTCTCTCTCCTGTACTCGCCTTTGACAAAATGTACGTACGTCCCCTAAACATTTCCAACTGATTTCAAATCTATCACACGACTAAAGCGGACTGTAGATTGCGCTGCACTGATATGACGCGAGCTCGCGTTGGATATAAGGTGATGGATAGGCAACGCGTACGAGGTATGTTCCATCGAGTTAGCTGTAACTGTCTCGTATCCAGTTAGCGGGATTGGAAAAACTGTTTTATTAAATAATAATAATAATAATAATAATAATAATAATAAATAAATGAAGATAGATTCTGACCACAAGTCCACGATTTGTCATGCATCATTTAAATAGAGGATATTACACGGCGACGCCAAGATATGACTTTATTTTCGAGTGGTAAAATATTGCTTTTAAAACGGGAAAATAAAATTCATATCTTCAAGCTATGAAAAATTTTACGTCAGCTTCAGCCTATAACTTCTAGAATCTATTGCTCGCCATTTCTCACTGACTGTTTTCATAAACAACCATCAGTGAAAAAGCGGGAAATGGCCCCATCAATATCCTCCCCAGTGCTAGTGAGGATATGGAAAATACGCCACTCGAGTCCCAGATGTCATTTCGTATGAATTTTACGATAGGTGTATTTTCCAGTAAAACACTCGTGTCCATATAATAATGACTGATATACCACAGCTTCTGAGCCAATCAAACCTCTAGACTTACCTCAATTTATCCAGGAATACAGTTGTAAAAATTCGGACTGACATGCTCCGCCAATTCAAGGCTATGCAAACAATGAATAAACCTTCTCAGAAAACACGTGTTTATTTATTACACAGTTTTATTTATGGTATGACAAGAATCGTTACTTTGGAATGGTCTCTGTTCGCATTATTTTTTAGGGAAATTGAAAACCTACAGTGCCGGTGAACCTACCTTCATTAGTTTTGATTCCGTTCAGGAATGCTGTGGCCGAGCTTGCAGAATCAGTTCCTTGCAGATCAACAGCGTAAGGTTTAGCCAGAGCTGACCAAGGAACACCTCCCAGCTCAACACATTTTCCTCTCCTGTGTTTCCCTTCAGCTGTGCATCAAGAAACCGAGTGGCGGCGATGGTACTCAGGCCCATTCCATCACCCAGAAACAAAATCGCGCTCTTAGCGGTGTCGTCGTTTGGTTTGACCTTGAGGTTGGCTGTGATGAGCCTCACACCTTCCTTATACCAGGAATTATCGTCTTGATTTCGAAAAATGTCACCGTTAACACCTGAGAAGGACGAGGCAAAGATCAAAGATCCGCTCTCTAGTAGCCTGTTCCAGGCAGTAAACGGGGCGCGATAGTACCGACAGGAGCGAGTGGTAAACAAAGCGGCGAAAATGGAGAGGGGCTTTGGAATCATTTTTCGCCGCTTTGTTTACGACTCGCTCCTGTCGGTACCATCGTGTCCCGTTTACTATCTCTCTAGACACAAGCACATTAGAGGGAGAAGGCTTAACACGCTAAGATGCTGTTGCCATAGGGAACAGCCCGGGACAAATATGCATCCATTTTTAACTCGGAAAATATGCAAATTGGCAATTGTCACGCGTTCCTCCCCAACGAACGTCTGCTCAACCGAACTGCCACTTCCGTTCGCGGCGGTTAGCCAATTAAAGTTCGTCTTCCAATTTGTGGAAAGTAGGACTTCAACCGCGGGATTTATTTTCCCAGACGATGCATGTGAATCGTTTGGCGGAAATTACTCCACGGGTGTCGATTTCCATATTTACGAAGTTCGTAATTGGTTTCTTCAAAACAAAGGCTAACCGTCGAAGAAAAGAAGTGGAAGTTCAGTTGAGTTCGTGTAACGCGTGACGAGCCCGCTCGCTCCTTCGATTCCTGTTAAACATTTTGTACATCCGCTGACCAGTGCATAACGCTAGTGCTTGGCATATATTCCGCATCCAATCATTAAGATCACAAAAACGGCTAATTGATATTGAAGATAATTGAAGATACCACAAAAGTCTAATTACTAAATAAATACCTTTCGGCGGTCTAGTTTTAGACTATCTTTTCCCGCGAAAATGGGCAACAAGGACGACAACGGCAACGAGAGCGCCACAAAACAATAGTTTTAATCAGCGAAAACAAAGGCTTTGCAAGTGCAGATACTTGTGGTACGTGCAGCGACTTGTGATTGGTCATTGGGCTCCTGCGGGAGTCTGATTTGGCGGGAAATTCAATCTAAAAATAAATTGGTCTGTGAAAACGCCGTGACAGGAATATGCCCCTGAGAGCAGTTATACGCTCCAAGTGATAGGCTCCTGGTTAAAACCGTTTGCAACCCCCAGCGTCCAACATCGTTCAACAGGGTGCAACAAAATCGAACGAATGTTAAAGCCGTTGGCCCCGGCCTTAAGCATTAATACCCATCACGCTCATGAACTTCAAAATTAAAGTCAAAGAAATTTAGAAACTGGTTGTCAAATTTTTCAAGGAGCATTTTTTGTTGAGTGAAAAATTTAATGTCTGTATTTCTCCTCATAGGATTAAGTCCGTATTTTTCCGCGATAACGGAGCATTTAACTCGGTATTCAGCCGTATTCATTTTTATTCTCCTCAGTGTCGTCCATATTTTACTTGGATTAAACAGGTCGCTGAGCTCTTGTGATCGATTCCAGGACTTTGAACCCTGATCATGTGTTCGAGAGTCACGCCACCTCCCAACGTAATTTATCACGCCGCTGACTCCAACTAAACATTGCGTTTTTAGATCTTTTTACTGGCATCAAACATAGTTTTAGTACTTACTAGCGAAAGACCACTAAGAACTTCAGACTGAATCCGCCATTCACAGCAAGCAAATGATCTGTTTTCTGAGAGGTCCGCTAAAATGGTCAGACAACTTCAAAGATCACATACAATAATTGTGGCCGAGGACTGCCATTGAGTTTTAAGTGAATAAAATTAAATGTAAAACAAAATGAAAATAAAATTAAAATCAAATACAAATGCAATGAGATGTAAAAACAATGTAAATAAAATCAAAATCAAATGCAAATGGAATTAAATGTAAAACAAAATGTAAAACAAAGTTAATGGCAGCGCTCGGCAAGCGTAAATTTAATTTCATTTGAAAAAAAAAATTTTTATTTCACGTGGCCGAGCGCTGCCACTGCCGGAAATACGTGCCCAGGCCCCCAGGAACACATGCACGCGTTTGTTCAGGAAGCCGTGAGAAATATAAACAACTCAAACGTCGCGGACCCGAGAGAAGCTACCTGGAAAGACGACGATAAATCAAAACACACCATGGCCAAGCTTGCCCATCAAGGACCCAAAAGATCGAGGCGCTGGACTTTCCGGCTTAAACATGATTTCCCAGAGTATACTTGAGAATGAGAACTCTTGATAGGCGTCACCGTCACTTTGACACGTGAAGACAGCAGTGGAAAATGAA